>SJYT01060631.1:192716-331386 GCA_006410635.1 Cephalophus harveyi
GTCTAGTCAAGGCTATGGTTTTTCCTGTGGTCATGTATGGATGTGAGAGTTGGACTGTGAAGAAGGCTGAGCGCTGAAGAATTGATGCTTTTGAACTGTGGTGTTGGAGAAGACTCTTGAGAGTCCCTTGGTCTGCAAGGAGATGCAACCAGTCCATTCTGAAGGAGATCAGCCCTGGGATTTCTTTGGAAGGACTGATGCTAAAGCTGAAACTCCAGTACTTTGGCCACCTCATGCGAAGAGTTGACTCACTGGAAAAGACTCTGATGCTGGGAGGGATTGTGGGCAGGAGGAGAAGGGGACGACCGAGGATGAGATGGCTGGATGGCATCACCAACTTGATGGACGTGAGTCTGAGTGAACTCTGGGAGTTGGTGATGGACAGGGAGGCCTGGCGTGCTGTGATTTATGGGGTCGCAAAGAGTTGGACACGACTGAGCGACTGAACTGAACTGATATGTATATCAGTATGAACTCATGAATTTCTGTTTTTCTCAATCCCCTGTGATCCATAACTATCCTTGTTTGTTTTGATGATCCTGTTATCCATGATTTGGTCAGTAGAAACCCCTTTAATTTATTTTCTGTATCTTTTTGAAATGTCTCCTAACTGAGGGGTACTTTCTTGCTTTCTTATGGAAGAAGATGTTCCAGATTCATATTATTCTTTCTCTGCTTGGATCATTGAATTGGCCATTTCTCCAAGAATCCCTGGTTCTGTTTAGTCCAGAATGATATTTAGAATCAAAATCTGGATGCTAAGTACTCTTACTGCTGCTGGGCGTCATTGCTTCTAGATTCTCTCAGCGGGCAGAGTGAGGGCTGTATCCTGGGGTGCATGCTGCTCCTGCCGCTAAGTCGCTTCAGTCGTGTCTGACTCTGTGCGATCCCATAGACGGCAGCCCACCAGGCTCCCCTGTCCCTGGGATTCTCCAGGCAAGAACACTGGAGTGGGTTGCCATTTCCTTCTCCAATGCATGAAAATGAAAAGTGAAAGTGAAGTTGCTCAGTCGTGTCCGACTCTTTGCGACCCCATGGACTGCAGCCTACCAGGCTCCTCCGTCCAGGGGATTTTCTAGGCAAGAGTGCTGGAGTGGGGTGCCATTGCCTTCTCCATGTACATATATATGTATATGTAATATATATGTATGTGCTTTAATATATATTTTAATGGCATTGTGCTATAACATTTATTTCCCCTTTATGCTGTGTTGTAAGGATTTACCCTAGTTCTATACACATCAGTAAGTTGCTTCTGATTGACAGCATTGTATTCCATACTATGTATTTATAAAAATTAACTCATGTACTTCCTTAGAGAAGGATACCCGGGAGACCAACTTCCTTGCTACTGCAAACAATGTGGAAGTACGTATCTTTTTAAAACATTCTATGTTTCCGATACTGTTTCTTAAAGTATTTATTTGGCTGCACTGGGTCTTAGTTGTGGCACGTGGGATCTCGTTCCCTGACCGTGGATTGTATACCTGCATTTATATCTGTATTTATTGTACTTCTATGCGGACATCTTTATCGGTACTTTTATCTGAATCTGTATCAGTCTCCATGAGTTCACACTGCCTCCAATTTGGAAACAACACCACCGAGCGGTAACTCATCTCTGAATCTTTCTATTCTGTCCGAGTCAAACATTACCTGGCATTTGACGGACTCTCAGTTACGACAAAGGAATACTCTCTCTCTCTCTCTCTCTCCCCCTCTGTTAGCTGTACTGTGTGGCTTGTGGAATCTGAGTTCCCCGACCATGAATTGAACGCAGGCTGCTGCCAGTGAGAGCATGGAGTCCTAACCACTGAACTGCCAGGGAATTCCCAGAAATAATCACCCAGGACCTCAGTGGAGCGTCAGCCCTGATGGAGGAAGTGCAGACCGCGCGGATGGGAGCCAGGCTGCTGGGGCGGGCAGGGGAGCGGTTCCAGCTCCGTTCCCTGTGATGCCGGTTCAGTCGCTCAGTCGTGTGAACTCTTGGATCCCGTGGACTGTAGCCCCCCAGACTCCTCTGTCCATGGGATTCTCCAGGAAAGAATACTGGAGTGGGCAGCCATTCCCTTCTCCAGGGGATCTTCCCGACCCAGGGGTCAAAGCTGGGTCTCCTGCGCTGCAGGCGGATTCTTTACCTACTGAGTCAGCAGATGACAGACTTTAAGTCTTCAGATCTTCAAAGCCCTCAGCAAGTAAAACATAAACCCAATGTACTGTAAAGAAGAAATTACTATATTTCATAACAAAGGAACAAAAAAGTATTCTCTGGAAAAATCTACCCCAAAAAAGGTGGGGGGCGGAGACAAGATGAAAAACAATATTTGCAATTCATATTACAAAGCGTTAATTGTCTCAATATACAAAGAGCTCTTACAAATCAGTAAGAGATTAACCAATTCAATGAGTGAAAGTGGACAGAAGGCGTAAATAAGCATTCATAGAAACAGTGAAAATGACTTAACTGCACAAAAAGATGTTCAAATTTATTTGCAATTAAAGAAATGCAAATCAAACCAAAAAAGTGTGCCAATTATACCTATCAGGTTGGCAATATTTTAAGTTCAGTGATACCCAGTGTTGGCTCAGGTTTGGAGAAACTTGAATCTGTCAAGATTTTGGTGGGAGTGAAAACTCTGTCACTTTGATATAGGAATTTGTTGACATCTTTAGCAGTTTAAACTGACATACATTTTAACTCAAATCATTATATGGGAAAGAGCAAACAGAGGGGGCTGAGATAGGTGGTGATTTCGGAATTTGACCCTGCCCTGACGTAAGCCCCGGGCCGACTCCAAAAGCCTCGGTCCCATAGTCTGCTCACGGCGGCTGTTCATTTTATCCATCTTTTCTCAGCAGTCAGACTCCGGCGTCCTTTGCCTCCAGCACCAAGGAGCTGTGCTTCCCGTCCAGGGAAAGACGATGCCAGAGGCCTGCCGTCAGCTGGGTGCGGTTGCTGGGCTGAGAGCTGCTTGTTTTCAGAGACGGGATGTGTTTGCACTGCTCCTCAGTGGACCCTGTTACTGCTCACCCAGCGTCCAGCCTCAGCCCGTCCGTCCTGAGGAACTCGAAGAGGGCTGGGGCCCAGGCAGTGAGCGGGGGAGGAGGTGGACAGCAGAGCGTGGTGCAGAAGCGGGAAGGGTAGTCAAGGTTTGGTCTTGCTGGGAGGGGGAGCTGTGAGTCAGAGGACCTGCAGCTCGGGTTACCTGGTTGGCAAGCCCCGGGGAGCTGGGGCCTGGGGAGGTTTGGTGAAACATGGGTTCCGACCTCCGGGCTTCTCCTGGGGCGGACGGTGATGCTCCTGACCGAGCAGGCGGCGCGGCGAGGAGCAGACTGGTGGGGCAGGGTGGTTTAGTTTTGGACGTGCTGCGCTTGAGGCGTTGCTGGGACAAGTCAAGATAACCGACAGACAGTTGGCAACAAACAGCTGGGCTCTGGGGAAAGTCTGGACCAAAGATACAGATGTCTGCTAGAGACTGGTCATGGCTGACAGGGTGGGATGACTGGGCCATGAGGGAAAGCCCTGCGTCTTATGTACGTATCTTAATCTGGAACTTAGGTAGCCCTCGGAGAAGGCAATGGCAACCAAGTCCAGTGTTCTTGCCTAGAGAATCCCAGGGACAGAGGAGCCTGCTGGGCTGCCATCTATGGGGCTGCACAGAGTTGGACATGACTGACGTGATGCCGCAGCAGCAGCAGCAGTAGGTAGCCCTTGCTCTGGACCTGGCACTTTGCAAATATTTACTCACTTAACACAAACGAAGCTTGCAGAAGATACTATTATTATCCTCATTTTGAAGATAAGAGAATTGAGGCTCAGAGAAGCCCCTCCACCTGCCCAAGCTCTCATAGGTCCTAACGGCACAGACCAGGCTCCAGCCCAGGTCACCTGGCCCCAGAGCCTGTGCACTCACCTGCTATACTGTGCCACACGGCCGCTCTCTTCTTCTTCTTCTTCTTGTTCAGTTGATAGTGAAACTGAAAGTCACTCAGTCGTGTCCGACTCTTTGCGACCCCATGGACTATACAGCCCATGGATTCTCCAGGCCAGAATACCGGAGTGGGGAGCCTTTACCAGCTGAGCTCGATTAGTCATGTCCAACTCTTTGCAGCCCATGGGCTGCAGCACACCAGGCTTCCCCGTCCTTCACTGTCTTCTCAGTTTGCTCAAGCTCATGTCCATTGAGTCAATGATGCCATCCAACCATCTCGTCCTCTGTCACCCCTTCTCCTGTCTTTAGTTTTCCCCAGCATTGGGGTCTTGTACGATGAATCAGCTCTTGGCATCAGGTGGCCAAAGTATTGGAGCTTCACCTTCGGCATCAGTCTGTCCAGTGACTATTCAGGACTGATTTCCTTTAGGATGGACTGGTTGGATCTCCTTGCTGTCCAAGGGACTCTCAGGAGTCTTCTCCAGCACCACAATTTGGAAGCATCAATTCTTCGGCACTCAGCCTTATTTATGGGCCAACTCTTGGTGGCTCGGAGGATAACGTGTCTGCCTGCAATGCAGGAGACCCAGGTTCGATCCCTGGGTTGGGAAGGTCCCCTAGAGAAGGAAACGGCAACCCACTCCAGTATTCTTGCCTGGAGAATCCCATGGACAGAGGAGCCTGGCGGGCTACAGTCCACGGGGTTGCAAAGAGTTGGACACGACTAAACGACTTCACTTCACTTCACTTACACAGTTATTTAAAGGACAGCAAATGTATGTGCAAATATATCCGCCCCTCGGCCAGTGCCCAGAGGTTCATTGTCTTCTGTGCGTCCGGACCCAGCCGGTTAGAGCCCTCTGTGGACTAGCTCTCATCACCCTTCACATAATGTGTGTTAGCCAAAATGCCTTGCAGGGGGCACTGGGTGTATATTTGTCAAATAAACATGTATTCCTCACTGAAAAAACTTTAAAAAGATTGACTTTCTCTCCACAAATTGCGCTCGGCACTCTCATATTGGAGTATATTAGGTCAGCAGCACTCTACAAATGAGATGCCAAGTTGGAGACCCAGCTTCCCTAGTCTCACAGGAGGTGTGGAAGGACTCCTGAAACTGCTAGGGATTGGAAAACCGGGAAGGAGCCAGTGTGTCCGCCTGCTAGCAGGATGGGGAGGCCAGACGGTGATTCGCAAGACAGCAGAAGGGTGTTCAGTGTGCTGGCGGCTGGCTGGCTCTGCGCTGGGAACACGGTCTCACAAGCGACCTTTGAGGTTTGTGCTGGAATCTTCAGTCCTCCGAGTCAGAGTCAGTCTTGCCCGGCTGCACTCAGGATGCCAGGAACCCAGACAGACTTCTTCTAGGTGGTGGACATGCCACGCTCGGGGCTCCAACCTGCTGCCAGATCAGCGCCACCCCCATAAGAGCAGGGCACCCAGGAATCCCCCTCAGAAAGTCTGCTCTTGGAGGAACTCATCTGCAGCTTTCTCCGGCATCCCCTCTAGTGCCCCTTCCTCTCCAAACTTCTGCTCTCTGTCCATCACGCCATGGAGTAATGTGAGTCTCTGTACCGTGGACTGTAGCCCGCAAGGCTCCTCTGTCCGTGGGATTCCCCAGGCATGAATACTGGAGTGGGTTCCCATTTCTTTCTCCAGGACATCATCCCAACCCAGGGATCTAACCCGGGTGTCTTGCATTGCAAGCAGATTCTTTACTGTCTCGGCCTCCAGGGAAGCCCGTGAAGAGTCTAGCCCTGCCATTACTCAGGAGTAGTGGGGTGCTGCTGAATGGTTAGCAACCAGCTTTCCAGAAAAAAAATCAAGAGCCCTGACCTGCAGTGTTTGCCAGCTTCCTCGGGGTGATTGCTCCCGCCGCCATGCCAGGCTCCCAGCCTCCATCACGGAGCAGAGTTGGAAGAAATGCGGCTGGAGAGCGGATGTGCGCCGGCTGAAGCTCACCTCTGTCTGAGACCTCTCGTGGAGGGGGTCCCAGGGGATGCAGCCCGCTAGCTGGGGGCCGTTCAGAGGCAGAGCAGGGTTCTCAGGACACAGGGGCGGAGCAGGTGGGGAGGCCGTGTTGTGCAGATGGAGGAGCCTGCTGCCCTCGGGGTCGTCCTTTGTCCCGGGCTGACCGACAGCTGGGCTGGGTCAGCCTCAGGACCAGCCCTGAAGCTGCTGACAGGCCGAGGGTCGGGGAGGCCTTTCCGCCGACCCAGTGCCCCTGGCTGAGCGGCACGTCCTTCCTCAAAGGGAGGCCAAGCAGGCTTCTCGGTGGTGACCGCGTCCAGGGGCACCCAGGTCAGAGTGTGCGTGCAGGGCTCGTCCTGCAGCCGGGGCCCCGACGGCCCGATCCTGTCCATGGCGTCTCTGGAAGCGCCCTGTCCCTCGCGGGGCCCGCCCATCCCCGAGCGCAGCCTCACCCCCGGCCCCATCCTCGGCCTGGCCCCGCAGGTTCCTTCCTGAGTCCCACCCAAGCTCCTCTCTGCTTGGCCTCCTTGGCCAGGCCTGGGCCTTCCCACTGCCTCCTCCGGGCGCTTGACCTCAGCTGCTGCGGGTCCGGCCTCGCTCCTTGGTGCCGGCGGCCTGCAGCGGGGCTGCCCTGCTGGGCGGCTGGGCCGGGCCCTGGGCTTCACTCTGCAAGGGACCGGGGCCCAAGGGCAGGACGCAGGCCTGCTCTGCGTGGGGGTGGCCCGGACCAGACTGAGGAAAGCACGTGGATCACTCAGTCACATCCAACTCCTTGCGACTCCGTGGACTGTAGCCCGCCAGGCTCCTCTGTCCATGGGATTCTCCAGGCAAGAATACTGGAGTGGGTTGCCATTTCCTTCTCCAGGGGATCTTCCCAACCCAGGGATCGAACCCACATCTCTTGAGTCACCTGCCCTGCAGGTGGATTCTTTTCCTCTGAGCCAGTGGGGAAGCCATCTAGTTATTACTTTTTGAACTTTCTATATTTTTATCCATGACAGTTTATTTTACAAACAAAATATATTCTTATCTTTCCAATGTATTCTTTTTGGTAATTGTGACCCATTTATTTAAACGGCTCCCCCCTCAATGATGAGCGAGAGGTCCAGGCTTTGTGCAGGAAGCAGGTGGGGGCATCTGGTCACTGTTGCAGACCACCCCTCAACAGCTGTGCCAGGCTCCCCAGCCCGAATTCTCCTTCTTTTTTTCTCGGCAGATGCTTTGATTCTAAAGCAAGCAGCAAGGATGGTCTGGCAAAGTCCCCGCAGCCCGTGCAGAGCGGGTGTAAGCAGCCAAACACCCCAGCGGGGGGGCAGACTGGAGGCGGAGCGAGGTGACAAGCAAGACACGCGGCTGAGTCAAGGAAGCCTGGGGTACGGTGGGAAGTTGTCTAGTTGTCAGCGACAGAAACCAAAGGCGAAGCTTCTTTCTTCCCACCAAAACTCAGGAGTCGTATATCAACACCCACCCCACGCCCAAATCACAGGACCAAGCAAAGCCTGTGAATAGAGACTCAGTCTCCCAGCAAGCAAGCAGCTGTGGCTGCGGGGGTTAGATCGGGGAGGAGCCAACCCCTTGAAGGAAGGAGAAGCGATCTCAGCGCGCTGGGCATTTCAGCATCGCGTGGGTCTTGCTTTCACCAGAACCTAGGCGGACAGTGATGGAAACTGGGCCCTTAAAAACAGAGCTTTGAAGAACGGTCGACGATGAAATGAAAGGCGCCCTGTGACAGTTGTTAGAAATCCCGATTGTGAGAAGCGCCAGACAGTAGGAAAGGATTGATGTGTCTGAGCCAAACCAAGGCAGAGGTGTTTACCCCGGCCGCGTCCAATTTCCCAGGGAGGAAAATTAGAAATCAGTCACAGAACTCCACTGTGTGTGCATCGTGGCTTGATAGGTGAAAAATTATGCTTTAGTCAATTGCATGGTTTTTTCCTGCTTTTCCTGTATAGGTTCAATCATCCCTCAGTGATTTATTTTGGGAGAGAACCTGTATTAGTCTGCTAGAGCTGCTGGAACAGACCACAGGCTGGGAGTTTAAGCCACAGAAGTGGGTGTTCCCCAGTCTGAGGCTGAGGTCCCACACCAGGGGTCTCAGGGCTGGCTTCTCCCGAGGTCCTCCTCCTCGGCTTGCAGGCTCTGCCTCCGGGCTGTGTCCTCACGGGCCGTCCCTCTGTGTGTGCGTCCTATTTCCTCTCTCATGAGGACACAGCCCAGCTGATCTCACCGTGGCTTAAGGACTTCTCTAAAGATCCCGTCTCCGGTTACAGTTTGAAGTGATGGGGTTAGGACCGACACATGAGTTTGGGGGAACATAATTCAACTCATAACTGGACCTTTCTGGATGTGGTCAGGCTGTGCCTAAGGAACAACTTCTGACAAAATTCTGGAGTCCAGGCTGCACAGAACAGATAAAGCAAAGCCCCTGAAAGAACACGGCCTTATCAAGGCTTGTTCCTTTACAAACCTAAATCCACCGGAAGACACAAAGGCTGAAATTCCTCAAAACTGGGTAATGGAGTCAGCGACAGTGTGCCTTCAGCTGCAAGCGTCAGAGTCTCTGCGCCTCCTCGCTGCCTCGTCCCTCTTGCAGGGACCGAAGTTCAGCATCCAGGTACTGTCTGGCAAGGCGCACTGGAATGAAGCTCCCAGATCCAGTCCACGCTGGGGTTGTGACAAATGAAACATGCCCGGTGTCCCCCGTGTTCACTGCAGCACTGTTCACAATAGCCAGGGCACAGGAGTGACCCAGGCATCCAGCAGCAGAGGGATGGGTAAAGAAGTGGGACATCTGTACAACGGAATATCACTTAGTCATCCAAAGGATGGAACTGTGCCCTTTGCAGAGACATGGACTGTCACACAGAGTGAAGTAAGTTAGAAAAGAGAGAAGCAAATACATGTTAGTGCATATATGTGGACTCTGGAGAAACGGTACGGATGGTTTTATTTGCAAAGCAGAAATAGAGACACAGAGGTGGGAAACGGGGGAGGTGGGGCGTGTGAAATGAGTTGGGAGGTGGGCATTGCTGCTGCGCATTACTGATACTCCGTGTGAAATAGACAGCTGAGGAGCAGCTAGTGCCTAACACAGGACGCTCCACTGAAGCGCTGTGGGGACCTGAATGCGAAGGAAATCCAAAGAAGAGGGGATAGAGGTGCATGTGAGGCTGATACACTTTGCTGCACAGAGAAACTAACACGACGTTGTAAAGCAACTATACTCCAATAAAAATTAGAAGAAAAAAATGCCCAGCATCAGCAGACGTCCAAACAGATGACTTCAGAAAAGCTACGGTGTGAATACCGTGGATGATGGAACCGTGGAAATGAGAATCGGAAAGCCTCAGATACAGGACTGGGGTAGAAGCAGCGGAGCTCTACTTCCAGGCTCTGGGGCCTCACCGTTCTTTCCCCTCTGCCCTCCCCAGCCCGCGTCAGTTATTGATTGGGAAGAGACTGGGTGACTGGTTTTAATGAATCAGACAGGAGTGCTTGGCGATTTGCATACCAATGGGTTTCACGCAAACAGGTGCTTTTCGAGTGATTGCAGAATTTATTCCCTTAAATATTTAAAGCCCTCTTTTACAGTCTGGTTTTTGACAGTAAAACCTGACACAGGGCAATAAAAAAAAAAAAAAAAAGGAGGCTTTTTTTTTCATCTTTTCTTTCTCATCTGGCAAAGGTAAATTTCAACCTAAATTGGTCCCAGTTCAGTTCAGTTCAGTTCAGTCGCTCAGTCGTGTCCGACTCTTTGTGACCCCATGAATCACAGCACGCCAGGCCTCCTTGTCTATCACCAACTCCTGGAGTTCACTCAGACTCACGTCCATCAAGTTGGTGATGCCATCCAGCCATCTCATCCTCTGTCGTCCCCTTCTCCTCCTGCCCCCAATCCCTCCCAGCATCAGAGTCTTTTCCAATGAGTCAACTCTTCGCATGAGGTGGCCAAAGTACTGGAGTTTCAGCTTTAGCATCAGTCCTTCCAAAGAATACCCAGGACTGACCCCCTTTAGAATGGACTGGTTGGATCTCCTTGCAGTCCAAGGGACTCTCCAAGAGTCTTCTCCAACACCACAGTTCAAAATTGGTCCCAGTGTTTACCAATTAGAAACAAAGAGACTCAGATTTAACTTGAAAATATTTACACAGTGTTTTTTTTTTTCCAATCACATAAAGAATACATGTACAGTGTGAAGAATTTAGAAAATAAATAAAAGTGGAAAGATGAAGACAATATCAGCTGTGCTATAACTCTTTGTCTTTACCTATCTGAGTAAAGCTTTTCAGCAAAAGTATAGGCATAGTGGTCTTACTGTTCTGTAAGCTTTTCACATTTAGTGGCTTCCTGAGGCCACTTCCCCATGCCACTAGCCATTCTCCGGCAGCAGGGTTTTCATTAATTGTGTAGGGACCGTGCAACACGTGCGTTTGTTTTACTGTGCCCCGCTTTTTAAGTGATTTCTAGTCGTTTGATGTTGTAAACAAATGCTCACCCTTACAGATACATCTAGCGAATAGCTAGGATTATTTCCTGAGGTGAAATGCCTAAAAGGGCGATTATCGTATCCGAGGGCGTGCTCCTGTGAGACGCCTTTCATCAGGATCTCCTCGCTGTCCTCCAGGAAGGAAATCACAGTGGACACACTGCCGGCCTTGGGTTTCTTCACCTCTTTCTGACACTGAAGACTAGGTTTTGAAAATACCTGCTTCTCATCAAAATGAGGCCAAACTGGAGTGCACTCAGCCCCCTTTTCTCCCAGGCCGCAGCCGCCTTCTTGCAGTCGGAGGGCCATTTTCGCCCAGGTTTTGTTCTATTCTGGTGGACTACACACAGCCTGAAATTGCCCGGCTCACCCTCTTTCAAGTGCAGCTCAGTAGCGACGTGCGTGTTAGGCTGCAGCCATCCCCGCCGTCCATCACCCTCTTCCATCTTCTCAAACCCAGACTCCGTCCTCACTGGACATGAGCTCCTCACTCCCTCAGGCCCTGCCGGCCCCATTCTGCCTCCGCCTAAGGAGCTGAGTAGTCCAGCAGGCTCCTGTGGGTGGAGTCACGCTGTATCTGTCCTTTTGTGACTGACCTGTCTCTGTGAGCGTCGTGTCCTCAAGGTTTCTCTGTGTTGAGCAGTTCCTTCCTCTTTAAAGGATGCAATGCAATGCTTCACCGCGTGCGTTGCTCACACTTTGTCCATCTGTTCATTTGTTGGTGGACACCTTTGGGCTACCGTGAATAATGCTGCAGACTCGGGTGTGCAAATACCTCTCCAGGGCCCTGCTTTCAATGTTTTCAGGTGCACATCTGGAAATGGAACTGCTGGATTGTATGGTAATCCTGTTTTTAATTTTGTGAGGGCCTGCCATACCGTTTTCCACCGCAGCTACACCATTTTACGACCCCTCAGCAGCGCACAGCTGGGAGGAAGGGCCGCGCTTGCTCGCTCACACAGAAGGCGCTTCGTGGCTCAGCGCTGGCCCGGCGTGCACACAGTCACTTCGTGGCCAGAATTCTCGAGACTTGGTCCCCTGCTCGAAGGGACGCCTCGTCTCACAGGACTCCGCACGAACAGCGCTCGCCCGGAGCCTCGCAGGACTGCCCTGCCGCTTGCCTCACACTCACGACTCATCCGCTCGCTCGCTCATTTGTGTCAAAGGCATTCACTGGGGCCTACACAGTGCCAAGCCCTGTTCCAGGTGTTCAGCACACACAGGTGAACCACGTGGACTAAGACGCCTGCCTTCACATTCTCACAGGGGAGTTAAGGCAGCCAACGGTGAGTGTAAGGAGCCCATTCTCTGGACGGCTGGGAGGTGGTAAGTTCTAGGCACAAAGGCGGGCAGGCAAGCAAACGTGCTCCAACAGGGGAGGCATCATTTATGGGAAAGACCCCCCCCTTTACCATCTGTTTTCAGTCCTTCCACAGATTTGTCAGTGCCTGTCAAAATTGATTTCAGTATATCGATGTTCAAGATAGTGTAGCCACATTTTTAAATCCATCTTCTCTAATGATCGGTTGAAAATATTTTTGTTAATTTCAATTTCAAATCTTCTTTTCATGTGAGCTGGCAGATATGGAAATAGTCACAGAAATCCTTTAAAAATATTCTGTAACAAATCGATGTTGATAAATCTGAACAGTGTGCCAAAGGTATAGTTCAGGTAATTACCAAATGGAACCTCTGATGTAATAGTGTATTTTCTTGAAGGTGAAGGTGAAGTCGCTCAGTCGTGTCCGACTCTTTGCGACCCGGTGGACTGTAACCTACTAGGCTTCTCCGTCCAACAAGTCACAACTGTAATTACTGCAAATTATAATTTAAATAAATAACTGAAAAATTTAAAATCTGGACAATCTAAATTCAAATAAATTTAAATTATTAAATAATTTAAATCAGTTCAGTTCAGCTGTTCAGTCATGTCCAACTCTTTGTGATCCCATGGACTGCAGCACGCCAGGCTTCCTTGTCCATCACCAACTCCCAGAGCTTGCTCAAACTCATGCCCATGATGCCATGGAGTTGGTGATGCCATCCAACCATCTCATCCTCTGTCGTCCCCTTCTCCTCCGGCCTTCAGTCTTTCCCAACATCAGGGTCTTTTCCAAGGAGTCCGTTCTTTGTATCAGATGGCCAAAGTATTGGAGTTTCAGTTTAATTTAATTAATTAATTTATTTATTTCAGCTTTATTTTTTTAATTTAAATAAAATAAAATGAATCTCAATTTTAAATATGGTAACCAAATATATAAAATATTTTATATGTTAACTAAAATTTGCATTTATCAAGCACAAACCTTATACCTCTCACACTTTTTCACTATTCTAAAATTAAACACCAATCAAATTCTAAGTGATATAGAATGACACAATGTAAATAATACAAGTTCTGTTTTTTTCTTATAATCAGTATATTTTCATTGTTCATTTTAAATCTACTATTTAAACACATGAATACGTAGCACCATGGGACATTCAAATAGCAATTTTGAATTGTTACAAACTTCCCCTTGAAACAACTCTACTACTGAGATTTTTAAAAAATCGTATAAACAATATAGAATATGCTGTTTATTTTTTGTCTTTTAAAAGCTTTACAATTCAGGTATAATCTGCACCCAGTGAAACTCACTCATTATTATGCAGGAGTCTTTTCCAAGGAGTCCGTTCTTTGTATCAGATGGCCAAAGTATTGGAGTTTCAGTTTAATTTAATTAATTAATTTATTTATTTCAGCTTTATTTTTTTAATTTAAATAAAATAAAATGAATCTCAATTTTAAATATGGTAACCAAATATATAAAATATTTTATATGTTAACTAAAATTTGCATTTATCAAGCACAAACCTTATACCTCTCACACTTTTTCACTATTCTAAAATTAAACACCAATCAAATTCTAAGTGATATAGAATGACACAATGTAAATAATACAAGTTCTGTTTTTTTCTTATAATCAGTATATTTTCATTGTTCATTTTAAATCTACTATTTAAACACATGAATACGTAGCACCATGGGACATTCAAATAGCAATTTTGAATTGTTACAAACTTCCCCTTGAAACAACTCTACTACTGAGATTTTTAAAAAATCGTATAAACAATATAGAATATGCTGTTTATTTTTTGTCTTTTAAAAGCTTTACAATTCAGGTATAATCTGCACCCAGTGAAACTCACTCATTATTATGCAGGCCTATGAATTTTGACAGAGGTATTTTTTGTGTAACCACCACCACAGTCAAGATGTAAAACATGAAGAACTTAAATCACTGTCTTGAGACATTTGCATCCCATGATTATTGTGGCATTATTTGCAACAACCAGGACATGAGAACATCCTAAGTGTCCACTGACACATGCATGGATTAAAAAATGTGTCATAGATACCAGTCAGTTCAGTTCAGTCGCTCAGTCATGTCTGACTCTTTGCGACCCCATGAACCGCAGCACGCCAGGCCTCCCTGCCCATCACCAACTCCTGGAGTTCACTCAGACTCACGTCCATTGAGTCGGTGATGCCATCCAGCCATCTCATCCTCTGCCATCCCCTTCTCCTCCTGCCCCCAATCCCTCCCAGCATCGGGGTCTTTTCCAATGAGTCAACTCTTCTCATGAGATGGCCAAAGTATTGGAGTTTCAGCTTCAGCATCAGTCCTTCCAATGAACACCCAGGACTGATCTTCAGAATGGACTGGTTGGATCTCCTTACAGTTCAAGGGACTCTCAAGAGTCTTCTCCAACACCATAGTTCAAAAGCATCAATTCTTCAGCGCTCAGCTTTCTTCACAGTCCAACTCTCACATCCATACATGACCACAGAAAAAACCATAGCCTTGACTAGACGGACCTTTGTTGGCAAAGTATGTCTCTGCTTTTGAATATGCTATCTAGGTTGGTCATAACCTTTCTTCCAAGGAGTAAGCGTCTTTTAATTTCATGGCTGCAATCACCATCTGCAGTGATTTTGGAGCCCCCAAAAATAAAGTCTGACACTGTTTCCACTGTTTCCCCATCTATTTCCCAAGAAGTGATGGGACTGGATGCCATGATCTTCGTTTTCTGAATGTTGAGCTTTAAGCCAACTTTTTCACTCTTCTCTTTCACTTTCATCAAGAAGCTTTTTAGTTCCTCTTCACCTTCTGCCATAAGGGTGGTGTCATCTGTGTATCTGAGGTTACTGATATTTATCCCAGGAATCTTGATTCCAGCTTGTGCTTCCTCCAGCCCAGTGTTTCTGATGATATACTCTGCATATAAGTTAAATAAGCAGGGTGACAATATACAGCCTTGACGTACTCCTTTCCCTATTTGTAACCAGTCTGTTGTTCCACGTCCAATTCTAGGAGACTATTATTCAGCCATAAAAAGGAGGAAATCCTGTCATTTGCAACAGCATGTTCAAAGCTTGAAGGCTTTGAGTGAAATATGTCAGGCAGAGAAGGGCAATTACTGTGTGATCTCATCTGTTTGTGGAATCTAAAAAAAAAAAAACTCAAAATCATAGACGTGGAGAGTAGTTTGGTGGTTGCCAGGGGCTGGACGGTGGGGGAGTTAGTAAAGGTGGCAAAGTCTAGTGCCCAGCTATAAGATGAACATGTCTGGGGATGGGAGGCATAGCGCAGTGACTTCAGTTAACAGCGTTGTATTGAATGCTTGACATTTGCTAAGAGAGTAAATCTTAACGCTTCTCACCACACACACACACACACAAGGCGAGGCGACGCATGTGCTAATTATGTGAGGTGATGTATGTGTTAACTGACCTTATTGTGATGTAATATATATACATATTATCAAGTCATCACACTGTATACCTTAAATATACACAGCGTTGCATGTTAACAATGAAGCTAGGAAAAAGCCTGGAGATCCAGAGCAGCCCCAGCAATCCCCCTGCCTCACAAGTTAGTGAACCTTTCTTCCCACCTCCGCATCTGGCAGTCACCTTGTATAACTTGGTTTTTCCAGAATGTCATGGAAATGGAAACCTGTCTTTGGGTCTGGCTTGTATTTCTCCCAGTGCCTTTGGGGTTCACCCCTGCCTGTGTGTGGATTGGGAGTTCATTTCCCTACACTGCTGAGTAAGTGTCTGTCAGAGACGTGTGTATCCCAGTTTATCCACTCTCCATGTGAGACACGGTTGGGTTGTTCCCAGGTTTTGGCAGTTATGAATAAAGCCATTATAAAATTTTATGCATAGGTTTTTCTGTGAATATGTTTCTCATTTCAGTTGGGCAGTTTAAACAATGTCATATTTATTTCTGGGTCCATGATATCTTCTGATGAAATAAATGACATCTTAATTTTTTTTTCCATATTCAAACACTTCATTGCTATAATAGAAAAATACAACTGAGTTCTGTACATAGACAATCTAAGATCACGGCATCTGGTCCCATCACTTCATGGCAAACAGATGGGAAAAAGTGGCAACAGTGACCGATTTTACTTCTTGGGCTCCAAAATCACTGTGGACAGTGACTGCAGCCATGACATTAAAAGTTGCTTGTTCTTTGGAAGAAAAGCTATGACAAACCTAGACAGCATATTAAAAAGCAGAGACATCACTTTGCTGACAAACGTCTGTGTAATCAAAGCTATGGTTTTTCCAGTAGTCATGTCTGGATGTGAGAGCTGGACCATAAGGAAGGCTGAGCGCCGAACGATTGATGCTTTTGAACTGTTGTATTGGAGAAGACTCTTGAGAGTCCCTTGGACTGAAAGAAGATCCAACCAGTCCCTCAGTCTGGAAATCAGTCATGAATATTCATTGGAAGGACTGATGCTGAAGCTGAAGCTTCAAAACTTTGGCAACTTGATGGGAAGAACCGACTCACTGGAATAGACCCTGATGCTGGGAAAGATTGAAGGTGGGAGGAGAAGGGGATGACAGAGGATGAGATGGTTGGATGGTATCCCCGACGCAATGGACATGAGTTTGAGCAACCTCTGAGAAATGGTGAAGGACAAGGAAGCCTGGCGTGTTGCAGTCCATGGGATTGCAAAGAGCCGGCCATGACTGAGTGACTGAACAACAACAATCTGTCCAGAAAATTTGCAAAGTTTGTTCTTTAATTCTAATAATTTAACCTAAGTTCATCTAGAGCTTTTCTGTTTAAAATGTTTGTTGCAAATTCCATTTGATAAATTAAGGAAGTGCCCTTCTATCTTTAATTTGCTAAGATTTTTCCTTTTCACTTTTTATTTACATGAGGAATATTGATTTCTTTTTTCTCGAAGCACTGCTCAGAAGTCGCAGGCGCTAAGAAAGGATATAGTTGGATTCATTTAGATTGGAACTTCTTGTTTGTTTTTGATTTCTGTAGTTGCTATGTAAATGCAATAAGTCAAGAGAGTTTAAGACACTGGCAAAAAAGTGGCAGAGGGAAATGGTAGCACGGGATTAGAACTGGGTAGGGGGCCAAACTAACTCTGGGTCAGTTACTCGAGACTCTCGGAGGCGGAGGGCACAGGCGCTCGGGGACCAGGTGGTTGCAGCTGCAGCGGGCGGGGGAACCGGCCCTGGAAGGTGGATGTGGGGGCTCCCGGGGCAGGACGAGGAAGGCGGGGTGCACGAGGGGTCAGTGCATGGCCGGTGGGGCAGGATGGGGCAGGACGAGGAGGGTGAGAGGGCAGGCTGGGCAGGCGGTCCAGAAGCGAGCAGGCTCCGTGGAGGAAGGGGAGGAAGGGGCGGTCTTGGAGGGGCGAGGGGAAGGGAGCGGGCACTGGAAGATGGCAACAGGAGCAGAAGCTTTTGCAAAGTGGTCTGGAAAGAGCAGCGTAGCTGGAGGGTGGCTTCGACTCGGGAGAGACCGCAGCCTCGCGGAGGCGGCTGCGGGGAAGCTGGTGTGGGAGCAGACAGGGGCCTCCTTAAGGTCGCGCGGCCCCGGAACCATTTGGAAAACATCCGCCAGTTTTGTCAGAGCGATTGCCACGCACCTAAAGTTGGGTAGTGATGGTGTTTCCTGGACACTGGCCGCCGGACAGTTACGGCTTAACCAGGCGGCCCGCCCCAAGGAGGCCAAAGACCTCCGTGGGTTCTGCGCACTCCCTGTACCCCGGCTGTCATTATGTTCCATTTGCCGTAAATCCATTACTGTTTTTAAATTTTATTTTATCTGGGATTATGTGTACTTTTCTAAGCTGCCTGAAACATGAGTTTGGTATGGGGCGCGTGACGAATAAATCATACAAAAGGATTTCTTGCAGTGCAGAATGAATCGCTACCAACTTCTGTCCAATAGCCAATTCTCCCTTGTGTATTTAACACACAATTCTGTTTATACGTTACTTTGTGAAAACACATTCATTATAGGAGATGAGCATATTTTGATTTGATCTAATTTTTCTTGTATAAGTAAGAGAACATTTTGAATCAAGGAAGAAGTTAAATTTATATGGCTTCGATGTTAAAAGAATAACCTCTAAGATGTTGGTAACACAGAGCGGCTGTGGTTCCGATTCACTTCTGCCCTGTGGGTCGAGTCGTTTATTTACTTTGTCAAAACATGCAAAGAAGGACTGTTTCTAAAGTGACTGAAAAGGACTGACAGCTCCAGCGCCCAGCCTTGGCGCAGCTGCACGCAGAGCCAGCAGATTATAGAAGAACGGAGTGAGTTTAGGAAGCTGGCCTTGGATGCTGCCTGAGAACTGAAGACGGACCCGGTGCCTGGATGTGTGTGGCTTGGGCATTCTGCCGCGCTGATTGTTAACTGTTTCTGATGGCATGAGCAGAAGAAGCAGAACAGGTTGGTGAAGGGCCTGGGCTCTGGGATTGGCACTTACCGACCTTTCTAAGTAAGCCTCTGTTTTATTCTCTGTGGCGTGGAGACAGCAGTTGCATCTGCCTCATGCAGGTGGGTGAGAGTTAAACAAGATAATGCTTTCAAGGCAGTAGCATACAGCCTGGCACACACTGTAAACTGTTTATCGATGTTAATTTGAAAAAATCGGCTTTCACTTTGATCTTACTTACACTATGGTGCTATTCTAATCGTTCCTATGCATTTATATATCTCTTTCTAAATGAAGTAATTCCTTAAGGATGGAGACTCTCCCTGTTACATCCAACTGTGCCAAATACAGGAGACGACTCTGGCAGATTACTTTGGTTCTGGATCTTTCTCTCTTAACAAATGTCAGGGGCTTGTCTGAGCCAACATGCTTAAAGAAACGCCCCAGGAAACTGCCTGTAACACGGAACCCACCGTGTGTTTTCATAGACCCATCTGCCTTTCACTGTTCATCAGTTGCCTTTTTGGTTCACAGATTTATACACTGCTTCCATGATTACTAGAGCATATGAGCGTTTGGATGTTCGTAGCGTGTTTTCAAAGCCAACTTAAAAAAAATTGTTTTACTTTATTTCCGGTTGTGTAGTTTCTGGTGAAGCAGAATATGCCTCTGTAATTTCTGCAAGAGCACTTTCTCTTGCTATTTTCAACGCCTTTGGGGATTGATGGTGGTGCCTGGCTGGTGAACACGTGAATATTTTTCTCCTCCTTCTTAATAGAATGTTCCACTGGGAAATCTTCTAATTTTCAGGACTTGTGGGGCTTTAGTTTTGTTTTTCTCTGTCAGAAAAACGTAATCATCAAATTCCCAAAGCAGAAGCATGAGAAACTGAGCACAGATCCTCAGAGTAGCCCCGAAGCCTGAGTGTGATGCCCAGGCCTGATTCCCACTCCATACCTAAACGTTCCATGGCTTCTGGCCTCCCACCTTAATACTGACCACTCCAAGCTTCCTGGGAAAATGCTGTCTGTAAGGACTGAGTCAACTGGTGTGTGCAGTGTGGTTCTCAGGCTCAGAACCAAAGCAGGCTTGTAGGGAGGGGGCTGATTTAACTAGTGAAGAACACAACTTCCTGAAACCCTTTCTCTTCATTCAAAAATAGGTGTGGAGATATATTGGATGTTCTTTCTAAAGTAAAAACCCACGTTGTTAAGAAAGCCTGCTCCAGTATCGGGCCTATTTCCTCTCAATTGTCCTAGTACATCCTCAGTCACCTGTAAGGACACTCTGCGTCACAGAATTTACTTGAGTTCTGAATCCTAGCAAATATTTTGACTGTGGGCTTGATTTGCGGTGTCTGTTTTGTTAACTGTGGTCTCTTGTGAATTTTTAAAAGTAATATTTCATGCTGTCGGTTTTATCAAAAGATTTCATAGCTCACCGAATTTACTCGTACTGTCTTTTCATATTTATTTCTTAAATTGAAAGAGTCATACATACATATGCTTAAAAAAATCAGTGATATAAAAGAATATAAGTGGTAAAAAGTATCAGTAGAAGCAAACCTCTCTTCCACTCCAGGTTTTCAGCCCTCCAAGGCTTCCTCCCCAGAGAGTCATCGTTGCCAATTAGCTCTGTATCTTTCTGGAATTTTCCATTTATGCACAAATATACATGTATGTATGGGGCTTCCCTGGTGGCTCAGCGGTAAAGAATCTGCCTAACAATGCAGGAGACTCGGGTTCAATCTCTGGGTTGGGAAGATCCCCTAGAGAAGAAGCAACACCACCCCCCACCCCCCACCCCCGCCCCAGTACTGCCTAGAGAATCCCACGGACAGAGGAGCCTGCCAGGCGATGGTCCATAGGGTCGCCAGGAGTCAGATGGCTGAAGGCGACTCGGCACACACCCAGGATGTTTGGAACAGGCATTCGTGTGTGTTTTTGCTTCCTGTGCTCCTGTTCAGGCCAGCCACAGCTGCCACACCCGGGACAGGGCTCGTGTACTGGGAACACCTCCCAGCAACAGCATTTTTCCTCCCCGGCATTCCCGAGCCCTGTGATCCCCTAATCAGACCCCCTTCCCTTTGACTCTAGCTTCGCCCAGTGGATCAAAGGCAGGTATTCCTGGGATTCCTGTGTTCTTGTTCATCGTGGCCTCAGTGCCAGCGAATTTCTCAGATCCTCGTCTGGAACAAGTGCAGCTGGTGTAGGAAGTTGGCCAAATTGGGGGCCCTGGGAATGGGGGTGAGGATGTGAAGTAGAAGAAAGGAGAAGTGGGGGCCCTGTTCAGCTCGCTTATCAATTATTTTCCATAGAAACGTCTGTCTTCCCCGGATCCCGCCGGGAAGATAACTCCACAAATGAAGACAGGGCCAGGGAAGCTTTCTCTCCCGTGTTTCATACACTCAGGGGAGCCCTGGCCCCTGGCGACAGCCCACACCTTCCAGTCTGAGCCAGATCCCTCCCTCCACGCTGGGAGGACACCAGACAGCAAGAAGGACCTCTGATAATCTGATAAAAGTGATGACTCTTTCTGAAAAAAATGAGCAAGTACTAACAACCCCGTGCCCCCAGCAAGGCTATTGTCTGTGTAGTACCGCTTGTCTGTTGTTGCTCAGGTG
Organism: Cephalophus harveyi; assembly: GCA_006410635.1. NCBI lineage: Eukaryota > Metazoa > Chordata > Mammalia > Artiodactyla > Bovidae > Cephalophus > Cephalophus harveyi. The sequence continues at coordinate 213,476 of SJYT01060631.1, forward strand.
CTAAGTCATGTCTGACTCTGCGGCCCCACGGATTGCAGCACGCCCGGCTTCCCGGTCCTTCACCGTCTCCCGGAGCTTGCTGAAACTCATGTCCATTCAGTTGGTGATACCATCCAAGCATCTCATCTTCTGTCGTCCCCTTCTCCTCCTGCCTTCAGTCTTTCCCAGCATCAGGATCTATTCCAATGAGTCGGCCACCTTCACATCAGGTGAAGTATAAGTATCACATCACTTCACATCCTGGAGTTTCAGCTTCAGCAACAGTCCTTCCAATGAATATTCAGGGTTGATTTCCTTTAGGATTGACTGGCTTTCCTTGCAGTCCAAAGGACTCCCAAGAGTCTTCTTTACCACAGTTTGAAAGACTCAGTTCTTCTGCTTCTTGGGCAGTTATTCTGTGTTGGGCACTGGGTCAAGGAGCTCTGCATACTTACTTCATTTTATTTAAACCTTACAATAGCATCTGTGAGGTAGGTGTTGCTACCTTCCATTTACAGACAAAAGACCAAAGGTCCAGAGAGTTTAATATGCACAAGGGAGCCAAGGATAAGGTTGGGTTTGAATCCAACTCAAGACCAAGAGCTCCCATTGGAAGGTATCTCTGACCCACCAAGGCTGGTGGGGGACCAGGCCTGGGACGCGTCTCGGGCAGGGCCTCCTGCTGCAGACAGGAGAGCCAGGAACAGCCGCATGAGCACACTGCCCGCCCGGGCGGAGGTGGCCTGGACGGGCCGTGCGGAAACACACACGCCTAGAGGGGCGGAACCCAGGGCACCGAGTGTGCTCAGAGTCTCGAGGAGCAGAAGGCAGGAGGGAGAGCTGGCGGCTTCACGTGAGCACAGGGTGTGGAAATAGTGGTTGATGCTACGGAGTGCTGGCCACAGGTGAAGCAGTGATCTAAGGTCACTACATGCTGTAACTCACTTAATCCTCAAAATAATCTTATGAGGGCACGAGTTCTCAGTCACGTCCGACTCTTTGCCACCCCACAGACTGTGGCCACCAGAGTCCTCTGTCCATGGGATTCTCCAGGCAAGAACACTGGAGTGGGGTGCTGTGCCCTCCTCCAGGGGATCTTTCCCACCCAGGGACCGAACCCTCGTCTCTGTCTCCTGCATTGGCAGGTGGGTTCTTTCCCACTAGAGCCGCCTGGGCAGCCCCCCGAGTAAGGATGAGTGCTGTTATTATAAACTGAGGGATGGAGTTGAGGCCCCCCTGAGACAGGCGGGCCATGGTGGGGAGGTCTGACAGAATGTGGTCCACTGGAGAAGGGAATGGCAAACCACTTCAGTATTCTTGCCTTGAGAACCCCATGAACAGTGTGAAAAGGCAAAATGATAGGACACTGAAAGATGACTTCCCCAGGTCGGTAGGTGCCAAATATGCTGCTAGAAATCAATGGAGAAATAACTCCAGAAAGAATGAAGAGATGGAGACAAAGCAAAAACAACACCCAGTTGTGGATGTGACTGGTGATGGAAGCAATGTCCGATGCTGTAAAGAGCGATATTGCATAAGAACCTGGAATGTCAGGTCCACGAATCAAGGCAAATTGGAAGTGGCCAAACAGGAGATGGTAAGAGTGAACATCAACATTTGAGGAATCAGCAAACTAAGATGGGCTGGAATGGGTGAATTTAACTCAGATGACCATTATATCTACTACTGTGGGCAAGAATCCCTTAGAAGAAGTGGAGTAGCTATCATAGTCAACAAGAGTCTGAAATACAGTACTTGGATGCAATCTCAAAAACAGCAGAATGACTTCTGTTCATTTCCAAGGCACACCATTCAAAGGACTGATGTTAAAGCTGAAGCTCTAATACTTTGGCCACCTGATGCGAAGAGCTGACTCATTTGAAAAGACCCTGATGCTGGGAAAGATTGAGGGCAGGAGGAGAAGGGGACGACAGAGGATGAGATGGTTGGATGGCATCACCGACTCAATGGACATGAGCTTGAGCAAACTCCAGGAGCTGGTGATGAACAGGGAGGCCTGGTGTGCTGTAGTCCCTGGGATCGTGAAGAGCTGGACATAACTGAGTAACTGAACTGAACTGAACGAGTGATGGAGAGGTGATGTAGCTTGCTTCCAGTCACACGGTAGTAAGTTGTGAGGTTAGGTTTTAAAAATGGCCAACTGAACACAGACTGTCCCCTGATGCCCAGACTACGCTGCCCCTGTGCTGTTGGTTTGCATCACTTCTCCCAGTTTTTGCATCTTGGTAAAATACCTTACTGTTCTTTTCAAGGCCGGCCCAAATGTCCCATTCCTCTTGGAGACTTTTCTAATCCTAATTCCTCCTACTCCGGCTTCCGAGGCATCCATCATTCGCTTCTGCACTCAGTCCATAGATGCTGTTGGTGCCTTTGGGATGTTATACACATATTTTAAATGTTTATTGATTTATTATTTATTTGTCTGCACTGGGTCCTCTGCAGTGCATGAGATCTTCACTGCGGGATGAAGGATCTTTCATTGTGGCCCAAGGTCTCTCTGGTTGTGGGGCTGGGTTCGATTTGACGCCCGCTGGCTGTCACGAACCCGCTCGGCACTGCGGGGGTACCGGAGGAGTGGAGCCCGTAGGAACTCCCCAGGGAGGTGGTGGAGCCCTGGACCCGGCAGAGCTGGGAACCTGCCAGCAGCAGGGTGACCAGCCTCCTTGCTGCTCCCCGGCAAGCAGGTGGGGTGCTCACTGCAGGGGCTTCCCTGGTCTTGCAGAGCCTCTCTCTGCTCTGCTGTTTCTGTCTGCTTTTCCGCAATCGACTCTGTGTGTCGTAGACTCCAGGGGAGAGGACTGAGTGCCAGTCCCTGTTCAGTGTTGAGTGTGCCTCCTGGGCAGGGTTCCCGTGCCAGGTACCCTCCTAGACCTAGACCAGCCTCTTACATGCAGTCCAGGCACCACATCCCGGAATGTGGTGAATCTTAGTGGAACTTGAAATTTCCTTGGGTGTTTTGTGCACAGAGAGACATACTCAATGCCGTTTCTATTTTGTTGAATGTCCAATTTATTAATCTTCAAGCAATCAACCTCCATCTTAATATTCAGACACCAGTCACACAATGATTAAATGAAAAAGAACTTATGAATTTAATAAATTTGATTTCCTCCAAAGTCAAATGTTGATTGCAAATTTAATTTAGGTGCTCACAAGCCTAATATTATCAAGTACTCTTGGTTGTTTCAATTGAGGTGAGGAGGCAAACATACAGAATTTCAAAGAGGATAAAGCTAATTGGTACTTGATTTTTAAACGTATATCAATGTGCTTATAACATCGGTTTGAGTTTGTGACTCCTTTGTCTGTACTTTTCTTCCTGTATTTACTCTTGCCACTCTCTTTGCAGTTATTACTTCTTCACTCACCTAATCTAGCCAGGGCTGATAACAATAGAGTGATATTGTGTGAAGGATAAAACCGAGGCCCTTCTTCCATTTTTAAGTAAGAAAAAAGGAGCGTATTATTTCTTCTTAGTAATAATTAGAGCAAAGTTATCCTACATGAATTATACAAATAAAAGTATTACATATGAAATGGTGGTTCATATTTTAAATCACAATAAACGGAGAGTGTTGGGTTTAAATATTTTGTTATAAAATCATTGCAAGTCTTGCTGTCATGGAAACCATTTTTTGAAGGGTGGTTTTCAGTGTTTACTAGTTCCAGTACTTTTGAAATGTAGAAACGGTTGCCCAATTCTACAGTTTTTCTTATGACATTGTAGACCTTAAGTAGTTTTAAAATAAATTTTAATGTTGAGTCATTTTGTTCTCTACTGGTAGCATATATTGGCAAAATCAAATAGATCCTGATAGCTGCAAAGCGTTATAAACGTATTCACTCAGCTGACTCTTGCTGGAAATAAACTGTAGTGCTTGAACGGGAGTCAGACTAGACTTTAGGTAAAAGGCTGGGATTCCAGCTCCGACATCAGGCATCAAAGTCCTATCGGGGTCTTCCTCCTCATTCTCCTCGTCTGTCAGCTTCCGTGGGAACATGTGTGTGTCTGTGGCATTCACTTTCCTTGTTATTCTTCAAATTACGTGAGCTCTTTAAGAATACTAAAAACCCTGTAATATTTCTTGGGTTTATAAACCTTTCTCTTAGGCATATATTTTGCTCTGAAGTAGAAGAAACTGATTTTCAAAAACTTTTTATTTAGAAATTTCAAACATAAAAATTTGGAAGATAACACAGCAACATCTTTTTACCCAGACTCCTTAGCTGTTAACAGCTGGTCACGTTCGCTTCCCCCTCCTCCCCCTCCCCCCGCCTTTTTAATTTTGCTGAGGTATTTGAAAAGTGCAGCCATCGTGATGTTCCCTCCACTTCCACATATAGATGCTGAGCACTGACGTTTCCTGTGTGCCTTTAACGCCTGGATCACACCTCAGAAATCCATTAATTCAATGTAATCCCATTACAGTCCTATTCAAACGTTCCTGATGGGTCATCTCCCAGTGGTCCTTTGTGGATTCCTCCCCCAGAGCTGAACCAAGCTTCCTTTGCTGGGTTTGTTATTAAGCCGCTTCACTGTCCTTTGGTTTAGAACAGTCTCCTTTCCTTGCTGATGACGATACTGACATTTTTGAGGCGCTCAGGCCAGTTGCTTCATAAAATGCATCACGATCTGGATTTATCTGGTGGTGTCCTCATGATGAGTCAGGCAAAACGGTTCTGGCATGAACACCAGGGGGGTGGGGTATGGTCACCCCACCGAGGCGTCTGCAGTCAGCTTCTCTCTAGTCGGCGATACTAAGTGTGATCAAGAAATCAATTCTGAAAATCAGGTTGGACTGCAATTAGGCAGATGATGAGATTTTCACTGAAATGAGTCTTCTCCTTTCCAGAATGTTCTACCTTAGAGAAGCTGGCATCGATGTCAAGAGACTCTGAGGTCTTTCTAAGGCGAGGCAAGCGCGTCTGCCTAGCTGCCAGGAGCTTAAAGGCTGTCCTGGCTTCGGGGATGGTAACGCGTGAAGAACGCCGGCCTGCCGAGCGGCCCTCTGTTTCCGCTGCGTCCAAGCTGCACGGGCGCCTCCCGATCCGGCCCTGACCCTGCCCGGCCCGCGTCCGCGCTCCTGGCGGCGGCCTTGGGCCTGCCTGCTTCCCTGCTCTTGCTGCAAACACGTGCCCTCACCACGCGTCTTCAGGCTCGTCTTTGAACTGCTCTGCGTGTTTTCCTCTGCCCCCCACTGCCCTCTGCTCTCCTGGTTGGGGGTGTTTGGGGTTCCCTCTGTTTGATGCTACAAACCACTTTCCTACCAGCCTTCCCTGCTTGTCTCGCAGAACACTTGGGGGCCTCTCCCCAGAGCTCAGACCTCTGGAATTGCTGGGTCTACATGGCACACGTTCTGGTCTGTCCACCGGTAAGATGGAAGCACCCGTCCTCCCCACTGGGCCCCCCGAGGGGACGGGAATCCCGCCCTTGCTCGGTCTGTGGCCTGGATTGGGGTCTGCGTCCAGCAGAGACGAGGAAGGAGGGGGCCAGAGTCAGGGCCGGGAGGCGAGGCTGCGTCTGCACCTCGTCGCCCAGCGGGAGCGGGCCGGCGCGGCCCCCTGGGGGCCGGGGGCGTCTGGACTGCGCTGTGCAGCCGCTGGGCTGGGGGCTGTGGGCGTCCAGGGCGGAGGCCTGTCCCTCCGAGCCCCTGGCATCCGGGCTCCCTTCTGGCCACAGGAAGGGCCGCGGCAGTGGCTGTGGGAACGCGGGCCTCCAGGCCGTCTGTCGCCCGTCGCGCCTCGGCTGGGGTGGCCTGGGTACCGCCACTCCTCCGCCGGGGGTCTTGGGGCTGAGTGAGGCTCCCGGGTGGGCAGCAGGCCTCCGAGGTGCCTGAGGAGAAAGGCAGAGCTGGCGGCGAGTGTCGGGCGTGGCTCCTGTTTACCCCAGACTCAGAGATCTGGACGGACTTCAGGGAAGGACGGAGCCTCTGCCCTTCTCGGGGCCTCGCCCGGCGCGGGCGGCCTCCCAGGGCTGTGGGGCCAGCGGCTGGGGGTCAGGAAGTGGGCGGGGGTCAGGCGGGGCCACGTCCCCGCTCAGTCAGCGTGCCTGCCCGTCCCTCCTCCTCCCCCACCGACCGGGGCCAGGTCAGCAGCGCTGTGCCGACCACGAAGGCATCAGCCTCCCCTGCCCCGCCGTCTCTGTGCGTCCCGGGGGAGATGCCCCATCGCCGTGCTGCGTGATCTTTTAATAAAGATGGCTCAGCCTCTGATACCTGATCCACTCACGGGGTGGGGGTCCCCAGATCGCAGGCCCGGTGAGAGGAGAGGCCGCAGCCTCCCGTCCACCCTGGGGGCCCTGCCTGGGCTCAGCACCCGCGTCCGCTGGCCCTGGGCAATCGCCTTCATCCCAGGCCGCTTTGTTATCACGTCCTCGTCCCCTACAGCTATCCAGGCCCTCGGATAACACCACTGCCTCTGCTCCCCAAAAGGCGCCGTCACCTCCATGGGGGCAGGCCCCCCATACAGGCGGCCGACGGGCCCCACTAGCACGTGAAGAGCGCTGCTGGGGTCTCGGTGTGGGCGCTGGCCTTGGGCGACGAGGAGGAGAGACGGCCGGGGAGGCTACCGCAGCAGCCCAGGCTGGGGCTGCTGGCGCCTGGAGCAGAGAGAGGGCGGAGCGGTCGGGGCGAGACGGGGTTACGCTGAACAGAGATCCAACCGGTTTAGAATTCTCAATGGCTTTGGTGGCTTAGGGACCTGGAGAGAAACTCACACGAGTGAAGTTCAGAAGAGACAAAGGTGCTGTGTTTGCAGAGGAGAAACAACCTTTCAGACCGAGGATGAGTGATCATAAGGTGGAGCCACGTAGAGCTGCCCCTTTCCTACACACAAGACACACAGCAGCGCCCAACTGTCGGAGAAAACCCACTTCCCTCCCTGCAAAAGCATCTCCATTCCAGGCTGTTTTCTGAAGGCCCGGGGACGCATGCAGGATGAAAACGGTCCATCTTGTTAAGAGCAGGCCCTCTGAACGAAGGAGGAGGAGCCGGGAACCCCCCGTCTCTACAGACTGAGATCTGACGGGGAATTGCTGCCAAGGTTTCCTTGTAGGACAAACCTAGGCGGTTGCTGGCTGCCCTACTCTGGGCTGAGAGTGCTTTGGGAAGGAGGGGAAAGCAGGAGCAAGCTAGCCCTGGCTTCCCCGGGCTTTTGCACATAAAACTGATACACTGCTTGTTAAAGCGCGGCCATTATATAATAAGGTGCTAGCCCAGGTCACGTGCTGAGGCTCCCCCTGGGCAGGTACTGTGCTGGGTGCTGGGAACGCAGAGTCTTGGGAGCTGTGTGATTTCTGCTTCTAAATGGCTTTCCCCAGAAGAGCTGGACGAGGAGGCACCAGGTTCTGTTCCACTCCAGGCTTTCACACAGCTGGAGTTCACTGCAGCGGAACGTTTGAAGTGTTCTGTTTTGTTTATTTTCTTTTCTGTGTATGTGATGAGATCAAAACAAGACAAAAAGAAAGCTGGTAGAATGTCTCTGAGTGTTCTCTCTGCTACCAGGAAAGGATTTTGTTTCATTTCTGCTTTCACTGGAAATAATTGCCAATTCTGAGCGTCACAGAATGCCCTCATACACACACACGCGTGCACACACACAAACACGTGCGTACACACACACAAAACAGTTTCAGGAATAATCCTATCGTAGTTACAAGGTTTTCTTTGGCTTGAAAAAAAATCTGGTTAGTTGAATGCTAGGCTGTTGCTAAAATGGATTCACCAAAAGAATATAACTTTGGGGGAGAAAGTGTTCTACGTTGCACAATAATGTCTTTATTCTTAGATATGTGAGTGTCTGGCATTGACCTGCACATTCTGAGGGCATAATGCCCATTCTCAAAATTTTTAGTAATAATAATAGCTGCTGCTTTGTTGAGGATTCGTCCTGTGCCAGGTCTGGCACACAAAATTGTGCTGAATCCTCCCAACAATGCTTTTGAAATAATCAGTGTTACTTCCATTTTATGAATGAAAGCTGAAGCTGCAGGAATGTGGCCAAAGTTCCATAACCAACCGAGACTGGACGGGGATATTTTGCCATCAGAGCTTGTCATTTAAGCACTGCTGTATCCCGAGTCCTTTCAGTTTAATGTGAGCGGTGGTATTGGTAACCCTAGTATTAATAAAAACAGGCATCGCCGACGGCTCTGATAGGAAGCAACCTCTTGTTCTCAGAGCTGTATTTTTCGACTGTCCTTGAGGTCAGAGATGTTTATCTTCTGCTAGTGAACCTGACTTCTAAAGACAGCATAAATCCTGGCACCGAGCTTGGTGAATGTGGTGGTTAATCCCACTTTCAGTCTGAATTAATGTTTTGAGATCCAAGTACTGGCTCGGAATTGTTTACAAACGAGGCCTTTGGAAATGCTTTATCCAACAGTAGAAGGGCGTGTTGACGCTCTGGAGACACCTGCCGTGCGGGGACCGCGCAGGTGTGGGCAGGGTCCTGGGGAGCGATGATTTCCTCATGTCCCCGCAGCGTCTTTGCACCCCTGGCCCTGGAGGAGGGGCCGGTCTCCCCTGTGGTGGGCAGAGCCTGGAGGTTCGCTGAGCAGGGCCCTGACGGGCGGATCACACGGGGCGCGCCTCCTGCAGGTCTGAGCACCCCTGCCCGGCTCTCTTCTTTCTATCCTTTGAAACGGGACACTGAGCTCCTGCCTGAGCTCCGGCACGTCCAGGATGGCTGTGGTTCTCACAGGGCACCCGCTCCGGCTCCCTCTGGCTCGCTCTGGCTGGAGGTGGGGGCTCCCTGACGTCGCAGGCTGCTTACAGTCACAGGGACAGGATAGGGACCCCTGCAGCCTTCTTTCCCTCTGCATCCCAGCAGGGAGAAACATCCGCGCTGGAGGCGACCAGATGTGATGCCGTGTGCTTCAAGGCTTCCCCACAAGCGCGCCCCACTTGGGATTTCAGAGCATCGACCTTCGGTCCTGCTTCTTTGTCAAGAGCTCTGAATCCGCAGCCCACGTGGCCTGGGACGGGGGAGTTACCCTGCCGAGACCTGTTTTGTCTTCTGTAAAACAGTGGTGGTCGTGGAAGTGGGTGATGGTATCTGCTCAGCCAGTTGTTGTTTGAAAGAGCACAGATTTGGCCACTTCCCTTGGGTCGGCCTTCTAATTTGGGTAACTTCTCTGAGCCTCAGTTTTTTCATGTATACTGTTGAAACAAAGCTTTGTGTGTCTTATTTTTGTTGCAGGATTGAAGGAAAGAATGTCGGCACAGCATGAATTCAGATCCTAACATACAAAAAGTGCTCAGCATTCATCGGCATTGTCCGGTGCTGTCTGGAGGCCAGTGGACGGCGCTGGAAGCATGAGTCGGAATCTTCTGGAATTACTTGCACATATTTGTGTGTCTAGGGTGTGTACTTTCCTGGGGGTAGTGCTCCATAACACTCATCTGATTCTCAGAGTCCACCCTTCTCCCCTGCCCACTCCAAGAACCATTGCTCTAGATGCTTCGATATAGAAAATTTGTGAATGTCCCAGACACGACCCCCAGAGTGGGGCTGGAAACTGTCCCCTGGGGTCTGTGCTTTGTGTCCTGTGTCTGAACCTAAAGGTTGAGTCTCTCGCTAGCCCACGTCTAGCTCCTCCCCTTCGTGGCCGCGTGTTTCGTGTGTGTGATATATTGCGGCTATCTGCTTTTTTGACTGGACTGTAAGCCCCTTGAAGGCAGGGGCTTCACCATTCCTGTGTCCTGACAGTGGGAGGCTGAGCTCAGATCTCTGAACCAGGCAGGTGTTCTAGAAACACTCAAGTAACCAAGATTCGAATTCGTCAGAGCAGTGCGCTGAGAAGGTCACTCTGTGGGCTAACTGGGAAGTGGAATCGAGGGGTGACTCGGAACACTGAGGCCCCCGTACCTGCAGGCTGAGCTGATTTCCATCCACGGGTGGGACAGCGCTTCCTCCCGCCTGTGCGTGATCGCCGGGGCAGGCTGGGGCAGGCTGGGGAACTGTGGAAGTAACACGGCTTGCAGACTCCTTGGCTAGCTTTGCTAAGGCAGTTTTGGTGAAAAGAGAAAGGGTAAAACGGGTAAAACCTGTTCTCCATTGAAAAATAAAATTGCAGCTGGCTTAAAAGGGAATATTTTGCTTTGCTTGTTCGAATGAATCGGGGGAAGTCAGCGGTGGCCTGCAGATCCAGGCTGTTGCTGTAATACTCTGCTCTATGCAGAAAAATAGGCTTTGGAATTTAGGGGTTTAAGTAGAGGGAAAGAGCTTTCTTAAATTCTAAACTACTCAGACTTGGTTAAGGGAAAAAAAAAGAAAGTGCGTCCTCTCAGGTTTGGTAAAATTCAGGAAAAGCATTACCTTTCTGCTTCTATCTCTTCCTACCATCTTCCTCCTAAGTCGCACCAGTGAAAAGACTTGCTTCCTGCCTGGATTGTTATGTTTTCTCAGAACTTATCTCTCACACTAGAGAAGGCAAAGTGGGTCACAAAGTCTTTAATTTCCCTGCACTTTTCCAAATTATGAATTTATTTTTTCCATTAAAAAGTCCTAGAAACATCCACAAAAATCTGAAGACTAATGAGAAACAAGCCTTTTAAAATCTGACCACCGTATTCGTATAACCCCTTATTCACGATGACCATTTTTAAAGTGCTTCTTCCTTGTGTGTACACTGAGGGTTGTGGTGATAAGTTAGCTCTAAGTTTGCGTCTTGTGGCTTCCACTCGCGCGTTCACAGAAGCGTCTCTCCTGGCGAGTGCTGGTGCTTGTGCTGGCCACAGTCAGCGCTGTGCTTCGTGAAGCGCACACCCCGCCGGCGCCACCCCTGACTCACTAGTGTGCTCTCGCACCAGATGCCACAGTGAGCATCTTCATGCACGAAGCTTCCCCACAGCTGGAATGATTTTTCCTAAGCTTAGCTCCCAGAGGTAAAATCAGCACGTGTAAGGACTTGGGTCCTCTTTTTCTTTTTAATTTCTTTGTGCTAATATAAATGGAGCTTTAAAAAACTAGTTATTTTTTGGCTGTGTTGGTCTTCCCTAGTTGAGGTATGCAGGCTTAGTTGCCTCACCTCATGTGGGATCCTAGTTCCCCGACCAGGGATTGAACCCACGTCTCCTGCACCGAAAGGTAGATTCTTTTTTTTTAAATTAGTTAATTAATTTTAATTGGAGGCTAATTACTTGACAATATTGTAGTGGTTTTGCCGTACATCAACATGAATCAGCCACGGGTGTACATGTGTCCCCCATCCTGAACCCCCTCCCTCCTCCCTCCCCATCCCAGCCCTCAGGGTCATCCCAGTGCACCGGCCCTGAGCACCCTGTCTCACGCATCGAACCTGGATTGGTGATCTATTTTACATATGATAATATACATGTTTCAATGCTATTCTCTTAAATCATCCCACCCTCACCTTCTCCCGCAGAGTCCAAAAGTCTATTCTTTACATCTGTGTCTCTTTTGCTGTCTTGCATATAGGGTCATTGTTACCATCTTTCTAAATTCCATATATATGCATTAGTATACTGTATTGGTGTTTTTCTTTCTGACTTACTTCACTCTGTATAACAGGCTCCAGTTTCATTCACCTCGTTAGAACTGATTCAAATGGATTCTTTTTAATAGCTGAGTAATATTCCATTGTGTATATGTACCACAGCTTTCTCATCCGTTCGTCTGCTGATGGACATCTAGGTTGCTTCCATGTCCTGGCTGTTGTAGACAGTGCTGTGATGGACACTGGGATACACGTGTCTCTGAAAGGTGGACTCTTAGCCACTGGACCACCAGGGAAGTCGTGAGGGCTTGGGTGTTCAGGATGTGACTTTCCTGGAGCTTCCTGAAGGCCTGGGCAGCAGCAGTGGGTGAAGGGCCCCGGGTTCTCCGCTGAGCTTTTATTTAAATGGTGATATAGAAATGGACCACCTGGAAAGCTCTCCTGCTAAGTCACTGCCCCTGGGAGACCGGTGGGAGGAGGCAGGTCTGCCTCGTGGGCCACAGAGGATCTGGACTTGTGATCCCATCTTCTCTCCTCCAAGAGGGATCCCCTCAGCTTGTGGACCCCGGGAGAGGGAAGGCTTTTTAAAGCCCAGAACCAGGAGAAGAGAGTAACAGATGGAAGTTACAGTTCAGGCCTGGGTGAGACCGTCGCCTGGAGTGCTAAGACTGAAGGAGAAAGGGAGATCTCCGCTCTATTTCAGCTCCCAGCTTGTCCAGAGCCAGCTGAGGGGCGAGTGGTCCAGGCAGTCAGGATTTATTCTCCTGCCAGTTCTGTCTGAGACAAGCCGTGCTTCCTGCCAGCACTTGGAAGGCAGTGCAGAGAGGGGACACTCCCATCCACATCCTCTGACAGCAGGACGAACGAGCTGCAGAATTGGGGCACTCGGGACCCTTACTTCAGCTGAGGCACACGGTGGACACTGCTGTGTGCCAACTAAACACCCATTTCCCTCTTCTTCCTTCCCAGCTGAACTTTCACTTCACTGGGAGCTGTAGAGTATCAGGGAAAGACGCCTCTCCCCAGGCCCCTGGCACGTAGGGAAAGTGAGGCTGGGGTGTTGGGACGCAGAGCAAGTGCAGACGTGATCTTCCAGCCTGGGGAGGCCGGGTTGCCTCTTTCCTGCTCCCCGCCATGTTACCATCGAAAGATGGCAAATGAGGGACTTTGCTGGCGGTCCAGGGGTTAAGACTTCACCTTCCACTGCAGAGGCCATGGGTTTGGTCCCTGGTTGGGGAGTTAAGATCCCACATGCCTCATGGCCAAAAAAAAGAAACATGAACAACAGAAACAATATTTTTAACAAATTAAAGACTGAAAATAATGATCCACATCAAAAGGAAAAAAACTTTTAAAAAAGTACATTGAAATGAAATACATTTTCAAGGTTTTTGGAAGCAATTTGATAAATAACTCATCTAATGCAAAGATCTAGATAAATACTGGTTTCTGACTGATTTGGTGGAGAAAAGGTACCTAAAGACACTTATAATGGTTTTACTTTTATCGTGCATGTCCTACTATAAATGTGAGCTTCTTAGAAGGATATTTATGTTAGAGAAGAACATATATTTGTGTTCATTATGTTATTATGAAGAGATAATAAAATACCAGGGTTTTTGTTTAGAATTTACTTTCTAAATTAGCTCGGCCCTCTTATTTCATAGACAATTGGAAATCAAGTCTGATAAGTTTGACTTCAGATTTGCTATTTCAAAATTTGACGTGATCTTCCATATATTCACTATTTTTATTTTTATTATTAGAGAAGTCAAGAAAAAGTTGGGGGGTAAAACATCTTTTGGGCTTCCCTGGTGGCTCAGATTGTAGAGAACATCTGCCCAAAATGCAGGCGACTCAGCTTCCATGCCTGGGTCGCAGGATCCCCTGGAGAAGGGAATTGCTACCCACTCTAGTGTTCTTGACTGGACAGAATTCCATGGACAGAGGAGCCTATTAGGAAGCAGTCCCTGGGGTCGTAAAGACTCAGACACCACTGAGCAACAGCCAGTGTGTATTTTCTCTCACTGTGTTAAAATGTGGAGGCTTCAGGAATATTTTTCAAATAACTGCTTTTAATTGACATTTGAACAGCATCTACACTGTTCGCGTAGTTTTGTGCTTGGACAAATAATCTTCTGCTTTCTGAAGGGACTTAAAGAAGAGACCAGATAACAGAGTGAGTGAGGGCCAAGTTCACGTGGTGTCTGGTTTGCTGAGATGACCCAGCAGGAAAGCATTTCCATAAATCACCTGCACTCCTTTCCTTTGTAAGCGGAAACTTCTGAGTTTGGCACGTGGTGCGTTTGTCAGCAATATCCCCAGAGTGGGATGCCGCAGACTGAACGTTTCAATCCGCTCTTTGGGAGTCATGTGACGTTTTAGAAACCAAGGTAAGGATGCTGTTCACACCACTCGGTTAGCATCCTGCTTCTTACGCTCTTCTCCAGTCAATGCCAATCTTTAAATGTAGTTGCTGCTCCCACTTCTATTGTCTTTTTAAAAAATGTCTATTCCCTTCTGGCTGCATCGGGTCTCCGACGCAGCACAAAGGCTGTCTCGCTGAGGTGCCTGGGTTCAGCGCTTGCGGCCCTCGGGCTTAGTTGCTCTTAGCTCCCCGTCCAGGGTTCAAACCCACGATGCCCCCTGCATTGGAAGGCGGATTCTTAACCACTGGATCGCCAGGGAGTCCCTCCCACTTTCATTGTAATTCTTCATAGCTCGGCACATATGTCAGATAACTCCCCTCAGCTGACATGTGGGCCACTGTCCTGCTCTTCACTGGCCTCAGGGCTCAGGGGCGTCGTGGGATCCTGGGGAGCCCTTTGCCTTCGCCCTGTTCCTCCACTGCAGCTGAGAAGTCGTGTTGAGGACGGGGCCTTGTCATGTCTGGGGCCCATACTGGGGTTGCTGCCCCCGCCTCGCTCCGAACCCACGGGGTAGGATCAGCGCAGAGGATGGCAGAGCGGACAAGTGGGTGGTCCTTGCTGTCACACACGCCACTGATCCCCTGCATCTGGACTCCCAGTTACAAGGCAGAGTGAATTCCTTCTGTCTAAACCGGTTGACTCAGACGTCCTTCTATAAACGGCAGCCAAGAGAATCGCTACATTTAGGAAGGGCTGAGCGAGCCTGGATCAGCCCTGCCAACCATCTGTGATGTCACATTGTCTGGCCGCCTGCAGCAACAGCCTGTCCAGCCCACAGCCGACTCTTTCAGCTTAAAAATGAAGACGGCTGGTGACCCTGTAGGCCAGGGCTACTATATTTAGCAAGTAAACACAGAAGATGCACAGCTGAATTGAATTTCAGATGCATAAATGAGTGTTTTTATAGCGTACGTATGTCCCCAGTATTGCATGGTAGCCATTCCCTTCTCCAGGGAGGTCTTCTTGACCCAGGGATTGAACATGGGTCTCCCACGTTGCAGGCAGATTCTTTACCGTCTGAGCCACGGAAGCCCAAATGTTGTACGGGACATCTGACACTGAACGACGACTCCTTGCGGATCTGAAATCCAGCTTTGCCTGGGCATCCTGCGTTGGGCTTGGGCATCCAGCAAGCCAACTGTGGGCTCCTAGGAAGGTGGCCTGGGCACTTGCGGGGCTCTGGGTCCTGGCCATCCTGGGGTCTTGAAACCAGATTTGTCTGGGGCTCAGTTGCTAATTAAAGGTCGTCCTCTGGGTGGCCCACTTCCTGAGTTAATGGAGGAGAAAACCAGGGTTTCCTGCTGGACACTGGCCTTTCGCCAGCAGGGCAAGGTGGGCCTGTGTTCACCACCCCCACCTCCTGGTACCTGATCTTCCTCGTTCCCGGAGCCCTGGTGGTCCCGCCGCTCTGTGGCCCCCAGAGCCCCTCGGGACCTGTGCTCCAAGGAGGCTCCAGGGTCCTTCTTTCACCTCCCTTCCCTCACACCCACTCTCACTTCGGGCGAGCCCCAGGGACACTGGGCTGTGAGTGGCTGCAGACGGACCGGGTCCTCTGGGAGCATCTGCCGTTTGGCAGAGCTTCTCCGACTTGTCCCCCTGGAAGCGGCAGGTGGGCGCTGGTTGCCCCGGAAGCGCCCAGGCTCTGACACCTGCCCCTGGATCCTGCCGCCTCACCCCACCAATACGCTTGTTGCAGGGCTCGTCGGGGCCCCGTCTCGTGGGGCCACCAAAACAGGACTGATCCCTTCCCCATGGCAACCCCAGCCCGCCCGAAACAGAGATGAAGCAGGTTTCCATCTCTCTTCCACTGAAATAAAACTGGACCCTTAACAAGGAACTAAGAAGCCAGTGCGAGGCGTGTGCACGGCTGTGTGTACAGAGGTCCCTTTCCAGTCCCGACCCCACTGTCCCGAGCAGCCACAAGGAGTTCAGGCCCAAACCCGGCCCACCCACCCCTCCTCCGGACCAGATGAGCCCGAGAGACCAGGGTGAGGAGCCTGGGGCGTGACCCTCTCTGTGTCCAGCCGCTGTGCCCCCCTCCTACATCATGTCCACCCAACCCCCTGACCCCCTGCTCCTGAGAGGATGACTTGCCTCTCCGGCCTTGGAGGACCCCTCTCCGTGGTCACCCTGCTCTCCTAGGCCCTCTGGCCCAGCCCTGGGAGTCTCCAGGGCTCCGTGTCCATGTCCTCTGTACAACTTGGTCCTTGCAGTGAAGGCCTGCGTCCTCTCCAGAGCTCTTGGAGGCGGCCTCCGTCTTTCCCTGTGATCTGTGGGCCCCTCACCAGCTTCCTTCAATGGCTGGAAAGAGACCCCTCCTCCCTCTCGGGTTCCCCATCAGCCCCGCTCCCCTCTCCGTGGGCCCTCCCAGAGTCCTGCCTTTGGGTGGTGAGAAGACTCTGGCCCTTGGTTCATTTGCTGCAGAGATAAAGATCTCGGTTGGAGATTCGATCACCTTCAGGGAGCAGCGGTGAAGTGAGTGCTCTATAATTTGGTGACTAAACAGGTCTGGCTCCTGCTCCTGGGGTCATAATGATATAGGAAGCGGGCAGCAAGAAAAACCGGCTCGTCAACAGGAGAAGCTGGAAGACTCTGCAGAGCTCTAATTCCTGTTCAGAGACCGTATACCAAACATGTGTGACCTGATTTACTCCTTCTAACAGCTTTTGTAAGGATGGGGACAGTCTGTCCCTTACCTCCCACCCCTACACTGCCTCTCTGATGAGACTACCACCTCTCTGGGCGTCTGTTACAGGCTTAACTGTGTGTGTGTGTGTGTGTGTGTGTGTGTGTGTGTGTGTGTTAGTTGGTCAGTTGTGTCTGACTCTTTGCGACCCCATGGACTGTAGCCCTCCAGGCTCTTCGGTCCGTGGAATTCTCCAGGCAAGAATACTGGCGTGGGTTGCCATTCCTTCTCCAGGGGGTCTCCCTGACCCAGGGATTGATCCCTGGTCTCCTGCATTGCAGGCAGATTCTTTTCCGTCTGAGCCACCGGGAAAGCCCAGGCTCAGCTGTGCGACCCTTCACATTAGTGTGCTGAAGCCTGAACTCTTGGGGCCTCAGTATTTGGGGTCTTCAAAGAGGTGGTTCTTTTAAAATGAGGTCATGTGGGTGGGCCCTAACTTGGTATGACAGCGGACCTCATAAAAGGATGGGGTTGTGAGGCACAGGGAGAAAGCCTGGGGAAGACAGAGAGGAGGCCTCGTGCACCAGCCCAGGGGAGAGGCCTGGGGGGAAGCAGGCCGACTCCTTGACCCTGGACGCCCAGCCTCCAGGGCTGTGAGCGGACACAATTCTGTGGTTAAACCCCCAGGCTGTGGTGCTTGTTACAGCAGCCTGCGCTGACTGATGCAGCCAGTAACCGCACATCAACACTATCCTTTCTCCTGATGGCTGAGAGGCTCCAGGTGGGAGGGCTGAGCAAGGGAAATGGACAGGGCTGGGGACCATTCCAGGCAGCATTCCAGGCGGAACTACTCTCCTCTGACCCCTTGGCCTCCTTCCAAAGCCCCCTGTCCCCATAGTTGCCGCCAAGTCCTAAGCATCGAAATGACGTGTGGGCAGGAGCGGGGGTGGGGGGTAGGTTCGAGAAGGCACCCAGAGGATGCTCTCTGAGCAGCATTCCAGTGACATGCGGTCTTGCTTCCTCAATTTTATAAACGTTACAGTTATGACTTTGAATTTCCATACAGAGGATGGAGGAAACGTGGTAAAATGAAGGGTGAGAGGGGAAAATTCCAGCTTCATAGTAGCACCTGCTATTTGCAAGGTACGTTCCAGGGGACCAAGCCCTTGACACTCAGGGTCACTGTCAGTCCTGTGTGGCACCCAGAGCAGGCGTTATTATTAGTCTTCCCCTTTCACAGGTGAGGCAGGCGAAGGAGCGTCTTGCCCGGACGCGTGGAGGCAGGATCCAGGTCCCACCTCCGGAGCTGCACGATGTCCCGTGCATGTGTCCTGACACCCACTTATTCCGTGGCCCTTCCTGTGGTGAGGACTCTGAGATATTTCCACCACAACCCGCAGGCTGGGGAGGGCTGAGGGCCAATATCTCAACATCTGGGCGCCTTTGGGAGCACCCCCTGTTCCCTGAGCCTCGAGCTCTCCCCACTTCCCCAGGGACAGAAGGTGGATGGAAGGACCCCTGTTTGCCAGGCCGTCGGCAATCATACCCACTTTGCCAGCCCTAGAGGCCACGGCAGAAGCCAAACAGACAGTCAGAGCCGCTGTGTCTCCTCCACCCTCAGAGCAGCCTCACTTAAGATGAAAGCCCAGGCAGGCTTATTGTTTAATTCAAAATTTATTGTGATGGAACTCCTGCCTGGTGATAAAGTGTTCAGAAGGCTGGCCTTTGAGCAGGGCTGGAAAATGCTGCTGCCAAGGGGCAGGTGGGTCTCAAGAGCGTGAGTGGGGCCCTTTCTGCCCTGGGCACTGTGCTCAGCCGTCTCTCGTGAGACGGGCACTTCTCAGCCGTCTGGTCAAGTGGATAACGAGGGAGCCGCTGTCCCACTGGTTGTTGCTTAGTTGCTCAGTCGCGTCCACGGACTGCAGCCCGCCAGGCTCCTCTGTCCATGGGATCTCCCAGCAAGAATCCTGGCATGGTTGCCACTTCCTCCTCCAGGGGAATCTTCCCGACCCAGGGATGCAACCCGCCTCTCCTGCACTGCCGCCACCCCACGCCTTATCGCTCGGCGCTCTGCTCTTCGGCTGCACAGACAACCGCCAAGCTGAGGTTTGGGGGCTGCTTCTGGGAGCTGGTTGGGTGTTACTTGATGCAAAAGCGATTCTTGGTTTAGTGCTGGGAAAGACCAAAGCTCCCCGAGAAGGCAGGCATTCTTCTCCTAGACCCCTCATGACTCAAACCTGAGCTCTCAGTTCTCACCGGGTTTTCCAGGCTCCCAGCTGCCCCCGGAGATTTAGGACTCACCAGCCCCCACGATCAAGTGAGCCAGTTCCTTAAAATAAATCTCTCTCTGTCCTTTTCATATATAGACCCTACAGATATAAGTATAGATATTCACATCCTATTCATTCTATTTTTTTCTGAAGAATCCTGAATGATACCCCAAATGCCCAGGGACTAGACGTCTGTCCACCCCTCCCTCTCTCTCTGAAGCTGGGTCCGGGTCTCACTTTCGAGCTGGACTGAAGCGTGGATGCGTCACCTGCCTGAGGAGGCAAGGTCTGAACGGGGGTAGGTGAGATGTACCCCGCAAACAAGTCCTGGCAATGTCAGCCCAGCTTCTTGCAGTAACTACGCAGGCACGCTAGACCTGAAGGCAAGCTGCCCACCTGCCCTCCTCTCCCGGGTCCCGGGGGTCCAGACCTGCGGTAGAGGAGGGCCCTGCCCTTTCTATGTGGGAAAGGACCTAGAGGGTCCCCCAGGACCCTCCTCTCTGCTCCCCGCCCCTCACTAACAGGCCTCGTTCGGGGGCTTCTGATCGGAGCCAAGGGCACGAGGTGTGAACACCTTGCAGCCTCAGCCTGTGTCCCGGGGGCGAGGCGTCTCCAATGAGTGGGTTTCCAGGAGGGTGTCTGCTGAGTGTGTTGGCGCCCGGGTCCCCCTACGCCCAGGGTCCACATGCGGTCACCCCACCCAGCCCCATCCCTGAGCTCTGGCCTCCACGGGCGAGGCATGTGGTGGACACGGGGGTGCCATGATGCTGGGCCTCTCTCCTGAGAACAGGGCTGATTGCCAGCGGGGCCTCAGGGCTCTGTGCCCAGGAAAGGATGCCCACAAGGACACTGAGCCCAGGGGCTTCCTCCACCCTGGGGAGGCGGCCCCACCCAAGCAGGGATCCCATCCCCAAGGCCCTGTTGGCCCCTCTGCCTTGTGACCATCTCTCGTTGAGTCGCGGGGACAGCAAGAATGCGGCGAGCCTGCCAGGAGACCTGCTCTCTGCTCCTTTTAGAAAATGCCTCCTAAATGAGGAGATGCGGTGGCGCCTTCCAGGAGAGGCCCTGGAGCTGGTTGCTGGGCGCTAACCCAGCAGGTCCTCCTCTGCTTCGGGAAGTGGCCGTTGGCCTGCCGCTGCCGGTAGATCCCCACCAGGCTGGGTCAGCCCTGCCGCAGTCACTGCCACATCCCCGGGGAGAGGGACGGGTGCGGGTGCAGAGGAGGGGGACGGACGGCAGGGGCCGGGCGGCGGGGACGGGCAGCGGGGACGGATGGCAGGGGCCGGGCGGCGGGGCCGGGCGGCAGGGGCCGGGCGGCAGGGGCTGGGCAGCGGGGACGGGTGGCAGGGGCCGGGCGGCATGGGACGGGCGGCGGGGCCGGGTGGTGGGGCCGGGGCTGGTTGTTCGAGGAGCTGCCTCCCCGGGAAGTCCTCTGCGCCTCGCGTGCGGGTGTCTGAAAGCCACCTGCAGAGGAATGGGCTTCCTCCCGCCCTCCAATCGGAGCCCTTTCAAGTGAGCTTCCCGGGGTGGTTTCCCAGGCCCCACAGCTGCGGCTTCTGTGCGTGGAGAGCCAGCCCACATCCGCCTTCCGCAGCGGGGGCTGCGTGTGCTCGCCATCACCTCAGCTCCTGTAGGAGGGCCAGGCGGCAGAAGTCCCGCCTGTGTTCCCGGCCCCAAGTCCTGGGGGGGTTGACTGGCCTTGCCCTGCATCCAGCATCATGTGTAACGTGTCCTCCTGGCAGGAGGGACCCCCAGCTCCCCGCTGACCCCTCCTTCCCCTGGGAATCTGCACGGGTGCCCAGCCTGGCCCTGCCCTCCACTGCCCCGGGTGCCCGCAGAGCCTCTGGCCGCCCCAGGAGACGTCTCCAGCCGCCTGCTTCTCTTGTCTGCCTTTTCTTTCTCTCCCCTCCTCCCCATCTTCTTCCTCCTCCTTCTCCACCTTCGGGAGCGCATGTTCCCTTCTGAGGGTAGGGACTGCAAAGCTGTCTTTAGTTTGGAAACCGTGGTTGGTCTCCACCAACAATCCTGTAAGCGCGGTTTGCGGGGATGTCAGGTGAGGCTCCCCTAGTCGTGCGTCAGGAATAAAGGTGCCATGTCACTTCCTCCATCTCACACTTGATAAACGGAGGTGCTTCGGACACAAAGAGACCGGGGTCACCCCTGAGGGGCTACGGAGGACACGGAGGGGCAGGAGCAGGAAGCGGCCTCCTCCACACTGCTCGCACAGATCAGACGGGGTCCCTCCCAAGGATTAGCCTCGTGGGGGACGCGGGCCCCCAGGGAAAGGGCTTCCTGCTGGTGCCGCCCCTACCCAGACTCACATGCCGAAGCCCTGCCCACAGTGGGATGCACTGGGAGGTGGAGTTTGGGGTGGCAATTAAGGCTAAATAAGGTCATGGGGGTGGGGCTCTGAGCTGAGTGGTCAGTGCCCTTTTAAGAAGAGGAAGGGAGGGAGCCCACCTCTCCCTGGGCCATAGGAGTACCCAGGGAGAAGGTGGCCATCTGAAGCCCAGGAAGGGAAGCCCACCAGGAACAGAATCAGCCCCCACTCTTTGACGTTGCTGTCGTGTTTGGCCTTGTCCCATGGCCCGGAGGGGCTACCTGACCAGGGACCGAACCTGCACCCCTTGCCTTGGGACTGCGAACTCTTCAGCACCGGGCCGCCACCTTGAACTGGGACTTTGCAGCCTCCAGGACTGCAGGGAAATTCTTCTCTGTTGTTTCGAAGGCCCCCAGTCAGTGGTATTTATTTTGTGGAAGATGAGGCCTGGAGCCACAGAGTCAGCTTCTCCAGCAGGCCCCAGGTGATTCCACACGCTTTGCATGGTCACTCAACCCATTCTCCCCATCCTCACCAACCACCAAGGTCAGGACAACCCTCACCCCTCCACAGAGGATGAAAACCCCAGGCGTGAAGAGGTCGGCAGACACAAGGAGCCACGAGCTGGTCTCTGCAGCCCTGGCCCGCCCCCCGCCCCCCAGACTGTAACCGCGGGCCTCAGGGCCTCGTGGGGCCTGACACAGGAGCGCTGATCAGGGAGGATGCTCTCAGGTTTCCCTCGGGCAGCTGCCACCTCACCCCCTTGAGGGCAGGTCGGGGAGCGGGGAACGTGTCTGCGGACCTGCTGGTCTGGGTACAGGGGTGAAAGGTGGGCCTCCCTCTGAGTCATTCTTTCCCCTCTGCGCCCCTTCCTTCCCTTTGTTCCCTCACCCCCAGGCCATTCCTGGACCAGGGTGAAACTGTGACCCAACAGGGACCCGTGCTCACAGCCCGTGGCCATCCCAAAGGCCCCAGGCGGAGGGTGGAGGGCAGGTCCCACCCTCCCCACCCGTGTCCTAGGACGGTGATGTTTCAGTGGGGACCGCGGGGGACTCCGACCTCCACCACAGGCGTGAAACCCACGGCATCTGTCCCAAGGACCAAGGGGCTGTCAGTCTCTCTAATAATCTTAAACTGAAAATCTCGAGTCCAGAAGGAGCGCAGAGCAGTTTGAGGACACCGTCTGTGCCACCCGGACTCCTGGGAGGCATAACACGGGGCTTGCTGGATGGCACGAGGCAGCACCCCTCCTCCTGGACTAGGCGGGGCTGGAGAGGGACGGAGGAGAGTGATCCACCGTCTCGCCTCTAATGGAGGAAGGTGCACCGAGGGCAGGTCCCGGGGAAAGAAGCAGCTTTCAGTATCCGTTTTCTTCTTTGCGCTTTTCCTAATATTTGACTTTTATTGTGGATTTAAAACTTTTTTTTTTTTCAACCAGAACTTCAGGGTGTTCTAAATCACTGCTAGATAAGGAAAGTTCTATTTTATCAAGCACTGAAAATGCCATTTCAAAACCCCAGCTGGGTGATAAGTTAGAGTTTGTGTACGTATTTACTTTGTTAGCTTCGTAAGCGGCAAAGTAATTGTGGAACAAGAGGCCAGTATCCATGATGCATTATGTGAATGATGAGGAGCCAGGCACTTTGTCAAGCATTTTACATGCATTATCTCAGATAAGTGAGCCTCCAAACAACTGTATGAGTTTGATACTTGGCTGTGGCATTGGGATTTACAACAAGAAATACACATTCAATCTTGGTGCCATTCCTGGCACAGAACTCCTGAAATCCTTGGAATTTCCTAAGTGATAAGAGGGACTTGGGGCTTCCCAGGTGGTGCTAGTGGTAAAGAACCTGCCTGCCAGTGCAGGAGACATAAGAACACGGGTTCCATCCCTGGGTCAGAAAGATCCCCTGGAGGAGGAAACGACAACCCCCTCCAGTATGCTTGCCTGGAGCATCCCATGGACAGAGGAGCCTGGCGGGCTATGGCTCATAGGATCACGAAGCTGGAGACGAGTGAAGCAACTTAGCATGCCTGCAAGAGGGATGTAGGTGTCTTTCATTATGTTAATGAGTGATTTTTTAAGCTTTGAGGATGCGGGTTTGTTGCCAGAGGAACCAACCACATGATTGGAGGGTTGGAACTTTCAGTCCCATCTGCCCTTGGGAGTGGAGAAGGGCTAGAGATCGAGTTTGATCTTTGCCGGACAATGGTTTAACCAATCGCGCCTCTATAGCGGGCTTCCTTGGTGGATCAGTGGTGAAGAACTGCCCTGCTGATGCAGGAGACCCAGGTTTGATCCTTGGGTCAGGAAGATCCCCTGGAGGAGGAGACGGCAACCCACTCCAGTATTCTTGCCTGGAGAATCCCATGGACAGAGGAGCCTGGTGGGCTACAGTCCATTGGGTTGAAAAAGAGTCAGACAGATGAAGCCCCCAGAAAGCCCCCAGAAGACAGGGTTTGGAGAGCTTCTGGGTTGGTGAGCTAGATCATCAGCGTGCCCTCGTAGCGGCCCCGACTCCACGGGGCGGGTCTCGTCGCGTGCGTCTCTGCATCCGCTGTTGACTTGTAGCCTTTCATATCTGTTGTAATAAACCGGTGGTCAACGGATTAATGGGACCCAATCAAGGGGCTGTGGGAAGCTCTGATCCACAGCCCGTCGGCCAGAGGCTCTGCCAGCCGCGTGCTAGGAGTGCACTGCTGACAAATCCCACGTGGTCTCCGCCCTCCTGGGGAGGAATAAACAAGGAAGCTGACAGCTATGGTTCTGAGTAGATGCTACTGAGGATAAGGGCCCAAGGCTGCAGGGGAGGGTGCCTGGGGAGGGGATTGATGGGAGGGGCCTCAAGGGCTCCGTGGAAAGAGGAGGGGGTGGATGAGCAAGCCCTTCTCCCGAAGGAGAGGGAGGAGGAGGGCCAGAGGGGTGGGGGCCGGGCAGGCAGGGGACCCAGCAAATCCGCCCGCTGACTTAGGAGTTTAGAGATGCTTACCTCATAAAATCCCAAACTAAGATCAAGTTTTGAGCACAGAGAGCAGGATATAGTTTCCATTTTAAAATGCTCCTTTGGGTGCCCACGTGGAGGGTGGAGGGAGGGGGCACCGTGATGTCCCAATGGGTCACATGTTCCCACACCTGGCTGTGGATAGGTACCCCTCAGAAAATGTAAAACTGATGTCTGGGTCCCCCAGCCTCAGGCCAGGAATTCTGATTTCATCAGTCTGAGGTGCAGCCTGGAACTTTTAAAAAGCATCTCAGGGGTTTCTAAGAGACACTAGAATTTGAGACCGTGTGAATGTAGAAGGTTCCAGATATGATCCAGGGGAGAGCTGACAGTGTGGCTGCGAGGTGGGGAGCTATGAACCGATCCGTGAGAGGCGTCAGAGAGGTGGAAGCAGGGGCCTCGCAGGAGCCCCGCTTGCTTGCAGCAGAGGAGCGGGAGAATTGAAAGGTCACCTGGGGGAAGCCACAGGCAGACCCTGGGGAGGCGTGGATATTTGGGTTGGTGCTTAAAGCTGCAGGAATGGCAGCAACCACACAGGAGAGGGTGTGGAGAGGAGAGGAGAAAGGCTCAACTTTTAATTTTTTAAATTTATTTGGCTACACCAGGTCTCAGCTGTGGCACATGGGATCTTTACCTGTGGCACACGGGGTCTAGCTGCCTGACCAGGGGTCTGACCCTGGGCCTCCTGCCCTGGGCACGCAGAGTCTTGGCCACTGGACCAGCAGGGAAGTCCCAAGGTTCGATTCTAATAAGGAGGAATGGAAAGAAGCTAGACTGCAGCGGGTGAGGTCTGGGCCCTGGGCAGGCCGCTCTACCCCAGTTCAAGGCCGCCTGGCTGACACCCTTGGCGTCACCCAGGGGGACGGCAGGGGCACCGGGCTTACTCTGGACTTTAACAGCCATGTTGGTATGAGTTTTCTATTGCTGTGTAAACATTTACTACCAACCTGGTAACTTCAAACGACATACACTGATGGTCTCTGCTTCCAGGCGTGCTGAGGGACTCACGGAGCGGTGGTCAGGGTGACAGCTGAGAGGCGGGGTCCTCGCCCAGGTGGCCACGTGTGTCGGCAGAACTCGGCTCCTCTCCTGCACATCTCAGGGCAGCTTGCTCCCCGGAGGCAGGCGAAAGCGCAGAAAGGCGGGCCTCCCTTTCATTCACACTTTCCTCTCTCCTCCGTGACCTCTGCCCCGTCTCTCTGAGCCCAGGAGGGCTCTCTGGCCATTTCTAGGGATTCTGGTGGGAGGAGAGGTCTCTGCGGCTTTGAGTCTCTTACCTCCGACCCAGCTTTTAAAAGGTTCACCTCGTTAGGCTGGGCCCACCCAGGGCAACCGCCCTTCTGATTAATCTGCGTTCAGTTGATGGCAGTCTTCATTTCATCTGCAAAACCTCATCCATTTGCCATCTCACGCCATCCCCTCCGTGGCTGGCATTCACAGGCGCTGCCCACACACCAGGGGATGGGGTTACACGGGGGCAATGCGCCAGGGATGGGAGAAGTGAAGTGTTAGTTCCTCAGTCATGTCCGACTCTTCGAGACCCCACGGACTGAAGACTGCCAGGCTCCTCTGTCCACAGAGTTCTCCAGGCAAGAACACTGGAGTGGCAGCCATTCACTTCTCCAGGGGAATCTCCCGACCCAGGGATGAAACCTGCATCTCCTGTGTGCCGCCTGCATTGGCAGGCAGATCCTTTACCAGAGAGCCACCAGGGCAGCCCTTGTTTTTCTTTAAAAGCGATTTTCCACAAGCATTTATTGAGGAAACCAAGATTCTCCTAAGTGCCTTGGCATAACCCTACATGAATACAGTGGCCCCGCGGGATCAAAAAAAGTTGAGTTTAAGTTTTGGTTTGTTAGTAAGTAGTATCATAAGGCCAGCTGCCGGAGAAGGCAATGGCACCCCACTCCAGCACTCCTGCCTGGAAAATCCCACGGACGGGGGAGCCTGGTGGGCTGCAGTCCATGGGGTTGTGAAGAGTCAGACACGACTGAGCGACTTCACTTTCACTTATCACATTCATGCATTGGAGAAGGAAATGGCAACCCGCTCCAGTGTTCTTGCCTGAAGAATCCCAGGGACAGAAGAGCATGGTGGGCTGCCGTCTCTGGGGTCGCACAGAGTTGGACACGACTGAAGCGACTTAGCAGCAGCAGCAGCAGCAAAACCAGCTGCTTAGGGTAGGGAGGCATTTCCACCAGGCTGCCCGGACTCAGAAATGACCCCCATTGCTGGGCACACGGAGATTCCCAACAGTTTCCTAGCAGCCCCCGGCGGGGAAGCCTGGGCAGCCAGGAAGGGGTGAGCTGGGCTTGGGCGGAAGCTGGGGGTCGGGAGCCGCGGAGGAGAGGGGGAGAGGCAATCGTGTCGGGAGCTGCGGGGGCTGAGCCGGGGCCTGGGCCGCAGGGGCTGCTGCCTGGGGCCACGGGTTCCACGGGGGGACTTAAAACGTGTTGAACTCCGTGTCTCTGTGGCTTTGGATTTAACCTCGGTGGTTGGCTCACGTTGTGTGCAGTGGCCGGTCAGAATCCCTGAGTTGGAGCCCGGGGTGGAGCCGGACATGTAAGAGGTGGCCCCGGCCCGGGGTGTCCAGTTCTGGAAGGGCCGGCGGGGCCTTTGCGTGCAGAGCGGAGGCTGCAGAAAGAGCCGCGTCGCTGCCGTCGTCTCTGCGTCTCTGCGGGTGACTGGCCGTGCTGGCAGCGGGAGGCCAGGGTCAGGGGAGGTACAGTCCACGGGAGGTGAGGAGCCTTCCGGGGCCACTGGGAGAGGCTGGGGCGCAGGCTCCGGCTGACTGTGCCTGACGGCTGAGAAGGTCTCCTCTGCCCGGGAGGCGCCCCCGCACTCTCTCCAGGGCAGCGGGAGCCCCCTCGGCCTCTGCAGTGACTCCCAGGCCCCGTGTGCCTCTCGTGTCTGCGGGGATCGAACTGCCTGACCCCTGATGGGGAGCAGCCTCCACGCATCCCTGCCAGTCCACCCGGGGTACTCTCTCCTGCCCCAGCAGCTGCCCTGGGCGGTCGTTGGGATTCAGTGGAACCAGTTCCCACCGAGGGCATTGCGCTCCAGCCACCACCTGGAAGGGAGCCTGGCTTTCTGTCTCCCTTTTTCATCACGGGGGGACCGAGCCAGGGATGGGGAGACTGAGTTACCGAGGGCCTATCCTGGCAAAGCTCCGGGAGGTGACTTTGCTCCTGGGACATCCTGCGCTTCTCAGCGTGACAATGAGGAGTCTCCGAGGACGCTCTCACAACGTCCTCCTGTTGTGGAGGGCAGTGGAGCTCAACCGGGGGCGGTTCGCCCCTGGGGGGCATTTCTGATCATCAGTGCCAGGAAGGGGCCTGGAGGCGGGTGGGCTGCTGCCCATCCGTCCAGGGAGAGAGGCCGGGGCAGCGCACGGGCCCAGAGTAATTCTGCCCCAAAGGCCAGCAGCGCCAGGTTGAGACACCCTTGTAGAGAGAGAGCTTGAGCGCTCTTCCCAGAGAGCCGGGGCTCTGAGGCTGTCACGCAGAAACCGCAGTGCGTCCGGGAGCCGTCTGCCGGAACTCTATTGAGGGAAAGAATCATGACCTACTTTCCGGCACTTCCCCTAAAGCAAGAGCAGTCAAAAATTTCAAATAGCCGCAACGTGCGAGAAAGCCAACAGCAAATGCACACATCTACTGGGTGGGGGTTAAAAGACTCATTTTCGTAACAAGAGGACACTTGGGGCAAAGGACAGTCCGGGCAAGAAGCGCCTCACCGAGTGTGTCGCTGAGAAAGAGTGCTGGCCGGCCCAGGAGCAGGCCCTGCCCACCTGCCCCACGCCCGCCTCACCCTCACCAGCAGGGCTTGCAGCCCAGGAGGAGCGCTGCCAGGATGGAGACCTGGAGACGGCCTCCCTTTGGGTGATTTATGCTGAATTGGTTCTGTGGACCCTTTGGGTACCAGTTTCGACAGGCTGTCTTCATTACAGAAGGTGCCTCCGGGACCAGCCATGAGGGAGTGTGTCCTAAGTTACCAGATCATAAATTTAATGTTGGAAACCATCTTCCCTTCCTGCACCAGGAACCTTTAACAAATAGCATTTAGTGTTTTCAAAACTGCCCACACTTTATTTAATATGGTGTCTGGGGTTTAAAGAACCCCGAGGTCAGAGGAAGGGTTTTATGAGCCCTGAAACTGTCAGGCAAAATTGTGTGGGTTCACTTACAGAGGAGGGAATCCACCGATCTTATCACCTTCCCAAAGCAGTCTTTATTCCAGACACAGAGCTTCGCTGGTGGCTCCGGCGGTAAAGAATCTGCCTGCAGTGCAGGAGACGTGAGTTTGATCCCTGGCTCAGGAAGATCCCCTGGAGAAGGGAATGGACTAGTATCCTTGCCTGGAGAATCCCACGGACAGAAGAGCCTGGCGGGGCCCCAGTCCTTGGGGTCACAAAATGTTGGACATGACTGAGCTTTGAACACTTTGACTTTTCACAATTCAGTGGAATTATTCCATTGCAACACCAGCCAGAGAGGGAAGCACGGTATCTCAGAGAACCGGGGGAATACGGGTCGGGCAGCCTCCTGAGGGGAGTGATGGGCCCCCGAGTGAAGCCTCGGTCTTTCTGACCTCCCCTCCCCTGACCGGAGCTCAGCCCGCACTGGCCGGGGTTGCAGACCCAGGGTCCTAAAGCGGCGTGTCCCAGCCTCTTGTCTGGTCTCTGTCCCTGTACCCAGCTGCTCTCCCATCCTGCCTGGGACCCAGGGACAAAAATAATTACCCGTTCTGTCTGCAGGTCAATACCAGAGTGGCTGTATGTGAGAAAATACAGTTTAGCCTTCTCAATGATAAAGATAACACACACTCATTATAACCAAATTGGAAATGACATAGACGTTGAAAGTATGTAGGAAAATCTCTCCTAATTCCAAGATCCAGATAGCCCCTGTTAAATCATGGCTTGTATTTCATGCATTCTTGTCTTCTTTTTCTGAGCATGTCTTCCAGAGTCTGGACTATGATATCTACTTAATTGTATGCTTTGATTTTTCATATAACATAATACGGCATTTCCTCTGTTACTACAAATTATGCTTGCACATCCTTTCAATAGCTGAACTAAACTGAAGATGACCAAATAATAATAACAATACAAAGAAGCTAGCATTTGCCTCTTTCCACTGTGCCAAGCAACGTATATACATTTTTAAATGTTGTTTCAACAACAGCCCAGTGAGGTAGAAATTATCCTTGTCAGGTAAATTGGAAAGAAATCGAGGCTCAGAGTTTTAGCGATTTGTCTAAAGGGACACAATTATTAAACAGACAAAGGGATTTATAGACAAGTTTGTTTGACTCTGCTTTCCATGCGTCTAATTGCTGCCTAATTCCTCTGATCTTGAACGTGGGTTTGCCTCCAGGATTTTGGGGGGCTCTGTTGCTGTACACAGCCTTTTCTCTAGTTGCAGCGATTGGGGCTCCTCTTCGCTGCGGTAGGAGGGCTTCTCATTGTGCTGGCGTCTCTTTTTGCAGAGCACAGGCTCAGTAATTGTGGCGCGTGGGCTTAGCTGCCCTGCAGCATATGGGATCTGAGTCCCCAGACCAGGGATCAAACCCATGTCCCCTGCATTGGCAAGCAGATTCTTCACCCTGGACCACCAGGGATGTCCCCTAAATTTTCACCGATGTAGATTCTGCAATGTACATCTTTGGACAGAACATATTTTCCCCTGGATAAATTCACAAAACTGAAATTGCTAGAACTAAGATTTGAACATTAAAAAAAAAAAAAAATTGTTACCTTATTGCCAATTGCTTCCTGAAAAGCCTGTGTCCTCTTGTATCCCCTCCAGCGGTGTCCTTGTTTTCCTCCCCACGGCCCGGAACAGGTGGACTCACACACCCCAGCTATTTACGATAGCTTCAGATGGGTTGCTTTTGCTTTGTATTTGCATCTACTTAATTATTAGGAAGGTCACACATTTTTTTTACATGTTTTAAGCTATTTATATTTTCTACTAATAATCTGAACCCATTTATCCAATAAGGTCTTAGCATTAGATCAAAGGGGGCTTCACTGGTAGCTCAAATAGAAAAGAATCCTCCTGCTAACACAGGAGACCCAGGTTCAATCCCTAGGTTGAGAAGGTCCCCTGGAGAAAATCATAGGTAACTAACGTCTTTGTAGGTCAAAAAATTGTTGACTATCACCTCAACCAAGTATTTTTAAAAGGCATTAAGAATATTAATATTTAGATATGTTGGCTTTAATTATTTTTATGTTTTCCTAAAGATGTTTTGGTTTCTAAAATGAGCATCTAAATAATAATCTGGAAAGAATTTGAGTAATAAGAAAGATGGCATGCTAATTATTCCCATGGACTCTTTTTTTTTTAAATTTCACGATTTCACACTTTATTCGTCTTTTCTGCCATTCCTACTTTGCCCCACCTGCTCAGCTTTGAGTCCAGAAAGATGTATCTTTAGGAAGCAGATCAAGACTTGGCACCCACTTTGGGGGCAGAATAGAAAATGCCATGGAAAGAATTATAGATTCCGGTTAAACAAGTAAAAACAGCCCAGCTTCTTCTTCATTTTGGCCGGTGCCTTCTTAGAGTAAAACAAAACCATCGCCTGAAGGCAGTTGGAGGCCTAGCGTTTACTGCAGCAGCGCAGAGGCTCTGTAAAGAAAGGCTGCCCACGGCGGCCTCCTCGCAGGGACACACCTGGTGTGCGTGACGACCCGGAACAGGCTGCACCTCGTTTTTAGCCAAAATGAAGACGAAGCCAGACCATCTGGCCTGGCAAGGATCTGACGTCTTCTCTCTCCTGCAGATCGACAGAAGCCACTGAGCATAGGTTCCAACACACATTTTAATCGTCTAAAAGGGAAGGAGAACCTACAGTGTTGAGCTCAACACTGGGCTGGGGCTCAGTGTTGCGCGGCCGCAGGAGCAGCCGTGGGCGTTTCAGAGGTGGGCGGTGTGGCTCTGCCTGTAACATCTGGGGCTCGGAGCCCTGCGTGTAGGAGCTCGGGCTCCCAGGGGAGAAGGTGGGGTCGTACCCCTCTGCTTCCTCGAGCCTCTGGTTCCAGTTCACATCGACTCCCTTTGGCCTTTCAAGAACTGATTATCTTCCATGAAGATGGGAAGCAAATCTTGGCTCCTGCCGGCTCCAGGCCTTTGATCCACCCAGTGGATCCTGCCTCCTTCCTCCAGTCTCAGCGGGAGAATCTGAGGTTCACAGCGCGGCTCTCAGGAGGGGAGGCTGAAGACGTGACGGAGGAGGCGGATGCAGATACGATGAAGCAGACTCAGCTGCCGAGAGGCTGAGCCCCAGCTCCTGCCGCGCGGCTCCACTGTCCGACGCTGGCCAGGCTGGTGGACGGAGCCGGTCTCCTCGGGGTCGAGCTAGCCAACCCCTCAGGGATCCCAGGAATCCCACCCGCAGCTTCGGTCCTGCAGGCCCGGCCTCAGACGAGCGGCGCAGAGCTCAGCTGCACCAGCGCCGCGCGCCGGCCCTGCCCGAATGGACCGGGTTTTGTGCGGACGCCTTACGTGCACGTCTAAAAGGCGTTCTCCGGAAGCAGCTACAAAGCACTCGCTCGCGGTCCAGGGGCCGGACTGAGATGTGACCCCACGGTCTGGGTTGCTGTTGTCTGCTGCTGGGCAGTGCAAGGCCCCCCCCCCGCCCCATTTCTGCACTTCCTCTCTGCCCCGTTGGGGTGAGATCCTCCCGGCGTGAGATCCTTAGAGCCGTGGGTTTTGGGCTCCTTGCAAACACTCTGACTATAATAATCAACCACAAGAACATTAATAAATGTTAAAAGAAACCAAGGACAGAAAGAGGAAGAAGCTGGTAAGAGTTTGAAATGCGTGTGAGAAGACGCAATGATGCTTTCAAAAGGAGAGCACTGTTTCCTATTTGTTTTCTATCGAGATTTATATACACCATGTGCTCCCCCCGGGCCCCCGGGTCTCAAGTCCTCCCTTGGAAGCATGTCCATGGTGGCCAGAGGCTGTCTATGGAGTGTGTTGTCAAACTTTTCGTAAATCAAGGGTGTGGTGCGTCCGTCCTCCCTGCGGTCTAGGAACCCGAAGACACAGGATGAGCGCTGTCCCCCGAGTTCCCCCGGCCTCTCCCTCACTGGCTCGCCGGTGGCCACTCCCTCTCTGTCCAAACCCAACCTGCAGGATGGCCCTACCTGTCCCTGGAGACCATGCGGTGCCTCTGCAGTCCCAGAGCGCTGGGGACAGGGAGCAGTGGCCTCTCCTGGACTCTGGAGGCGCCCCCGTCTGACTCACGCATTTTCCAGCCTCCCACCCGCCTCCCAGTCCACCCTGATGCTCGCGACTCTCACACGCCCAGCCCAGGTCAGAACGCCCCTCCTAAGCATCTTATTGACTTCCCAGCCCTGCTCACCATCCCGGTTCTGGCTCAGTGTCTGTGAGGGTCAGGCTGAGCTGCCCGCCAGTACCCCCTGAGGAGGAGCTCGGTGAATGTCCGCCGGCTGAAGGAATGATGCCTTAGCAGCCAGGCCGGCCCCTGCACTGAACACTCCACTGCCATCCTTACTGTTCAACCCACTTGGGTCGGCTCTGTCCACTCCCGGGCACCTGGGCACCCTGCCTGGGAAGCCCCGCCCCCTTCCTGCACCCCTGTCTCCTCCCCCAGCCCCGCCCAGCTCCTTACACATCTACCGTCTGACCCCCTGGGAGTTCTCCCAGCTCCGAGTTCCTGGGGGCTCCCCGCACCACTGACAAGGCCTTCATTGCACACCACCGCCTCCCGGACCTGAATGGTCCCCGTGTTTGTATCTGAATTGCTTCTCAGTCGTGTCTGACTCTTTGCGACACCATGGGCTGTAGCCACCAGGCTCCTCTGTCCACAGGATTCTCCAGGCAAGAAGACTGGAGCGGTTGCCACTCCCTCTCCAGGGGCTCTTCCTGACCCAGGGATTGAACCCGCGTCTCCTTCACTGGCAGGCAGATTCTTTACCAGTGAGCCACCTGGGAAACCCTAACAGGATACAGAAGTGTTAAATATTTTATAAGATGAAAAAAGTTCAGGATTGACTATCATTTGAATAAATATTTCATATTATTGGGTAAAACAAATTGTCATTATTCTATTGAACAACGAGTGTCCTATCTGAAAGATATCAGGTGGAATATCTGTTTGTGTGTATGATTTATTGTCTTTTGGAAAATCCGATAGTTCTGCAAAAATTACATTTTAATGGATCAACATTGCAGCCTGTGCTGCTCTGGAGCTTCTGAGTTATGAGCCCCTGTGGACCAGCTTGCCCTTCTTGCAGAAAAAAGTGCCAGACAGGGAAGGACAGAAAGCCTTGTGAGCTTAAGGGCCTTGGTTTATCATTAACTTGAATTTATCTTGTCGTTTCACACATCCTCCTGCAGCAAAGATCCCAACCAAGACTTGGGGTGGATGAGGGATTCAGCTGGCTTCTGTAAGATGAGAAAATCTCCAGTACTTTGGCCACCTGATGGGAAGAGCCAACTAATTGGAAAAGAACCTGATGCTGGGAAAGATTGAAGGCAGGAGGAGAAGGGGCCGACAGAGGATGAGATGGTTGGATGGCTTCACCGACTCAATGGACATGAGTTTGAGCAAGCTCCGGGAGACAGTGAGGGACAGTGAGGGAGCCTGGCTGCTGCGGTCCATGGAGCTGCAAAGAGTCAGCCATGACTGAGCCTGCACAGCACAATGAAGTTCTATAAATAGAGTCCGGCCTCATCCTCTGCAGCCCTCCTGGGTCACACGGCGATGCATTTGTGCACCTGTTTGTCCCACTAGTATCTGAATTCTCCAGAAGAGAATCCACACCATGCACAGTGCCCGCCACACCGTGGTCCTTAACCGCTGTTTGCTCTGTGTCAGTGACCACTAGTGAAGGGTACAGCAGAGAGAGGGCAGCGTTCTCAGAGATCCCCCCGCAGGGGATCAGTGAGCAGAACCCTCTGGATTTGCAAGAGAACCACCTGCTGGGGTCTGGGATAAAGCTGAGCGGCTGATTTGCAAGATGCAAAGGGCAGACCTGGGCAGCACTTGGTGGTGAAGCATCTTGGTGTGGGGAGCCCACCCCCATGTGCAGAATTCTCGGCCAACTGGGCAAGGCAGAGGTGACGTCTGCTCTGGGGGAGACGTGGGGAGGCTGAGACCTGGCCCGCCCCCTGGCCTGCAACTGACACAGTGAAGCAGGCATCCCCTCGGGCTGGGCGGAGTCTCCAGGAGCCGCCTGGGAGTGTGTGCGGCTTACTGGCGTCCTTGAGGGGCTGGGGCCATGAAGCACCGCCTCACTCCCGTCTCCCCCTCATTCCTCAGGGTTGGAATTTGGGGGAGGCAGCAAGGCAGCCAGCTGAAAAGCTGAACTTCCTTGTCTCCCCGCGGATGGTGCAGTTCGTAAGATTTCAGCAGGAGTCGAGGGGTCCACCTCCTCCGTCCCCCTGGCAGCCTGGACGTCTCTGCAGCAGCAGCAGCCGTTCTCCACCGAGGACGGACGCCTCGCGCAGGCGCAGAAGACGAGAAGTCGGCAGGGTCGCTGGTGGCATCACGGGACCACCTTGCGGCCCCGGACGCCGACCTTCAGACTGCGTCTATGTGGGAGACCAAGCAGACAAACGCACAGAGGCCGAGTGTTAAACCGCTGGCGTACACGGCTTCTCTATAACCCTAACATCCCCGCTGCCAGGACCACTTGCCTTGTGAGCTGGTGGCCCAACGTGTGTTTCCGACATGCTGTTCACACGCCCCGTAGAGACTCAGGACTCAGCCTGCCTCCACCTCAGGCTGTGGCTGCGTCCGTCAGGGCCCAGGCTCTCTGNCTGCCAGGACCACTTGCCTTGTGAGCTGGTGGCCCAACGTGTGTTTCCGACATGCTGTTCACACGCCCCGTAGAGACTCAGGACTCAGCCTGCCTCCACCTCAGGCTGTGGCTGCGTCCGTCAGGGCCCAGGCTCTCTGCCTGGACAGTCCATCATTTAGGTGCCGGGAAAAGCAAGCCTCCGGGCTCGCCAGCCACTGTGACGCCAGCCAGATGGGTCCAGGTCTTCCCTGAACCCACTGGGCCCGGGGGTGGGACTCTGGGGGATGGCTTCATGGACCTTTTAATTTGGACTCAGAGGAACCACACAGCTGGGAGTCTACGTCTCCCTGTCACTCACATTACTTTCCTTCCTCAAAGACAGTCACCTTTGACTTTGAGTTTTAATTGCTTATGTTCAAATCTTCCAGTTTGCAGTCAACACAAAGATTTCCTGGGGAGTGAATGCCAGACTCAGAGAGAAAAGTAGGGAAGCTTTGTGATGGCCTCGGAGGAAGAAGAAGGACGTTCACAACAAGATACAACTCGGGGGTGGGGGGGCTTCAAGGTACCAGGATTTAAACTTTCCAACAGGAAGGAGCTTCTGCAGCAGAGCCCAGAGAGCGTCGCCTTCTAAGCAGATTTGAATGAGGCTCTGAGCATCCTTCTGGCCCCAGGGCAACAAGGTCTGTCTGCAGGTCTGGTCCAGGATATCGTGTGTGAGAGTGAGCTAGCTGACGGAAGTGCGAAGAACCCACGCCCTGCAATGAACAGTAGAGAGAGAGGTCTGACGGGTGTGCTCGCCTGGACTTTGGGAGCCAGCGAGAACTGGGTTCAAATCCCTCTCTCACCACATGCACACCGTCCAGCTAGCAGGCTTGTTCTGAGGATGAAATGAGGAGCTATGTGTAGAGGCCTGGCCGTCCAGAACTCAGGGTTGAGGCGTGGGGTTGGTGAGCACGGCCGTGGTGGGTGTGGGCTTTGCCATCCCGGAGGTGGTGGTCTGACTCAAGCTCCTATGCTGTGACCTTGGACAGATCAGCTGGCCTTTCTAAGCTTCAGTGATCGGTTAAATGGGGGTAATAATGCGTCTTACTGAGGGTTCTTGGGGGAATGGATGACATGGTGCCTGTCCTGCAAGTGCTTAGCAGATGCCTGAAACAGAGCAAGACCTCGGTAAGCCATGCTGCCCGGCAGCCTCCCTCTCCTCCTCTCCACTCCTCCCTCTCCTCCATCCCTTCCCTGCCCCCATCTCTCCTCCCCCTCCTCCCTCCCCTCTTCCCCTCCTCCATCCCTTCCCTGCCCCCATCTCTCCTCCCCCCAGTGTATAAGAGACAGCCTCCCCTCCCCCTCCCCCTCCTTCTCTTTCTTCTCTGCCTCAATGACAAGAAAGAGCAGAGCCTTTTCTTCTTTATACCTAAGAATACTCTCTTCACACCCTCCTTGAACTGGAAAAACTTGCGTGTCCTGTGAAGTCAGATGTTCTTCAAACTGTGTTCCAGGGAGCACTGGTTGTCCCCACACGGTTGGGTGGGGCCGTGTGACTGGTTACGGCCCGTGAGCTGCTGGCGGCAGCAACGTGTATCTTCCAGGTCAGAGTGAGCACTGATTCTCCAGGTGCTGGCTTCCCTGCCCTGGAGCCACACGCTGAGAGGGTCCCAGGGCCCTGGGACCTCCCTCAGCTCCATCAGCTCGGGTTCCTATGTGGCCATTTGGACCCACGTTGGCTCAGCTGCTGGATTCTGAGGTTGACCTGTTGCAGCAGAGATATGACTTTGCCAACAAAGGTCCGTCTAGTCAAAGCTTTGGTTTTTNCCTGGAGCCACACGCTGAGAGGGTCCCAGGGCCCTGGGACCTCCCTCAGCTCCATCAGCTCGGGTTCCTATGTGGCCATTTGGACCCACGTTGGCTCAGCTGCTGGATTCTGAGGTTGACCTGTTGCAGCAGAGATATGACTTTGCCAACAAAGGTCCGTCTAGTCAAAGCTTTGGTTTTTCCAGTAGTCATGTATGGATGTGAGAGTTGGACTATAAAGAAAGCTGAGCACCAAAAAATTGATGCTTTTTTAAAAAAAATTTATTTATTTATTTTAATTGGAGGCTAATTACTTTACAATATTGTAGTGGTTTTTGCCATACATTGACATGAATCAGCCATTGGTGTACGTGTGTTCCCCATCCTGAATCCCCCTCCGACCTCCCTCTTCATCCCATCCCACAGGGTCATCCCAGTGCTCCAGCCTTGAGCGCCCTGACTCATGCATCGAACCTGGACTGGTGATCTATTTCACATATGATAATATACATGTTTCATGCTTTTGAACTGTGGTGTTGGAGAAGACTCTTGAGAGTCCCTTGGACTGCAAGGAGATCCAACCAGTTCATTCTGAAGGAGATCAGCCCTGGGTGTTCTTTGGGAGGACTGATGCTGAAGCTGAAACTCCAATACTTTGGCCACCTGATGCGAAGAGCTGACTCATTGGAAAAGACCCTGATGCTGGGAGGGATTGAGGGCAGGAGGAGAAGGGGACGCCAGAGGATGATGTGGCTGGATGGCATCACTGACTCAGCAGACATGAGTTTGGGTGGACTCTGGGAGATAGTGGAGGACAGGTGAGCCTGGCGTGCTGCAGTCCATGGGGTCGCAAAGAGCAGGACACGACTGAGCGGCTGAACGTTTGAACTGGCTCAGCCGCTGGATTCTGAAGCAGATCTGTAGCACCGGCACAGCCTAGCTTACCAATAGAATAACTGCCCCAGCTGTTGGTGTGAGTTATGTGAGAAAGTATCTCCAAGGTATCTCTAGGTCAAACAAGCTTTCTAAGTGCTAGGTTACAAAACAAGTTTATTCTGGACTTTGTAGACCACGCCCTTCCCCCCACCGGCTTTTTTTAAATTTTAGATTTTTTTTTTTTTTGACAGGGACTGTTTTTAAAGCCTTTACTGAGTTTGTTACAATATTGCTTCCATTTTATGTTTTGGTTTCTTGACTGCAAGGCCTGTGGAATCCTTGCTCCCCAGCCAGGGACTGAACCCATCCCCCTAGCACTGGAAGGTAGGTCTAAACCACCAGATTGCAGGGAAGTCCCTGTGGACACTTTACTATAGTCACATTCTTTGCGAAGCTCTAAGGTTTTCCAAAATAATTTGACGACTGGTGTTTTAAAGCATGTTTTAAAGGTCTCTCGTTCCCTGGTGGCTCAGAGGTTAAAGCGTCTGCCTGGAATGCGGAAGACCCAGGTTGGATCCCTCGGTTGGGAAGATCCCCTGGAGAAGGAAATTGCCATTTCCAGTATTCTTGCCCACTCCAGTATTCTTGCCTGGAGAATCACAAATGGACAGAGGAGCCTGGCGGGCTGCAGTCCATGGGGTCGCAGAGTCGGACACGACTGAGCGACTTCACTTCACTTTAAAGGTCCAGTGTCCTAGAAAGCGCGTTGTGGGAAAGGCTGACCTGGCCAGTACATTTGGTTAGGTGACTGTGTCCTCCTGAGACCCCCGCCATCCTTGTTCCACAACTGCCAGGTAAATCTGAGCAGTTAGCAATGCTAATACATCCCTCACCTTCCCTCCGGAGCCCTCTTCCGCTGTACTGATTCCGTCTTCAGTCTTTTCTTCTGAATCCAATGTTGCTGAGCCCACTGGAATAAGCCGAGAGCTGGAGCCTGCTTGCACACCCAGCGCTGTTGCGCAGGGCCAAGAGCTTCCAGCATCTGTAACCTTCCCATTCACCCCCAGTCAATTCCCTGCAAACCTCGGTTGTTCGTGTTTCCACTCTCCTGGAACCTTCAGCTTGCCCCCAGCCCCTCCTCTCAGCAGAAGACCTCGATGCCTGCTTCACTGAAAGGACCAGGTCACCCGCTGCAACCCGACCTGTTCTCCCCTCATTTTATGAGGCTCGTGGCCATTCTGTCTTATTCCTGAAAGAAAGACTGGGCCTCCCTGGTGGCTCAGTGGTCAAGAGTCTTCCTGCCGATGCAGGAGACACGGGTTCGAGCCCTGA
Organism: Cephalophus harveyi; assembly: GCA_006410635.1. Taxonomy (NCBI): domain Eukaryota; kingdom Metazoa; phylum Chordata; class Mammalia; order Artiodactyla; family Bovidae; genus Cephalophus; species Cephalophus harveyi. Next base: position 252,369 of record SJYT01060631.1, read on the forward strand.
TCTTAGGAGATCCACATCCCTCGGAGCAACGAAGCCCGTGCGCCTCTAGTACTGAGCCTGTGCTCCACAGCCCTCGAGCCTGGGCTCCGTAGCAGGAGAGGCCGGCGCAGTGAGGGCAGCCCGTGCCGCCACAGCTGGAGACAAGCCCACGCGGCAGTGAAGCCCAGCACAGAAGTAAAAACAAAAATAAATAAACAAAATTATTTTTGAAATAATAAAAGAAAGACCTGTTTGCTAATGTTTTTACATCTGCTTCATATACTTGACTTTTGTAATAGTGTTAGGGAATAAGATGTTTCAAAACCTGTTTATGTCCACTCTCAGGCTTTTTCCCAGGCCTTAGGAAACACCGGAAGTTGGTGTGTATTTTCCCATGCTTGATTTTGTATCTTTATTTCATATGCATTTGGTTCACAAATACATTGTGTTTTGCATATTTTAAAACGTTTTTAAAAATGACGTCATACTGTTTGTATCCTTGTGCAGCTTGCTTTGTGGCTCAGTATTCAGCTCAGTTCAGTTCAGTCGCTCAGTCGTGTCCGACTCTTTGCGACCCCATGAATCGCAGCACACCAGGCCTCCCTGTCCATCACCCACTCCTGGAGTCCACCCAAACTAATGTCCGTCAAGTCGGTGATGCCATCCAGCCATCTCATCCTCGGTCATCCCCTTCTCCTCCTGCCCCCAATCCCTCCCAGCATCAGAGTCTTTTCCAATGAGTCAACTCTGCATGAGGTGGCCAAAGTATTGGAGTTTCAGCTTCAGCATCAGTCCTTCCAAAGAACACCCAGGACTGATCTTTAGAGTGGACTGGTTGGATCTCCTTGCAGTCCAAGGGACTCTTAGGAATCTTCTCCAACACCACAGTTCCAAAGCATCAATCCTTCTGGGCTCAGCTTTCTTCACAGTCCAACTCTCACATCCACACATGACCACTGGAACAACCATAGCCTTGACTAGACGGACCTTAGTCGGCAAAGTAATGTCTCTGCTTTTCAATATGCTATCTAGGTTGGTCATAACTTTCTTCCAAGGAGTAAGCGTCTTTTAATTTCATGGCTGCAATCACCATCTGCAGTGATTTTGGAGCCCCCAAAAATAAAGTCTGACACTGTTTCCCCATCTATTTCCCATGAAGTGATGGGACCATATGCCATGATCTTTGTTTACTAAATGTTGAGCTTTAAGCCAACTTTTTCACTCTCCTCTTTCACTTTCATCAAGAGGCTTTTTAGTTCCTCTTCACTTTCTGCCATAAGGGTGGTGTCATCTGCATATCTGAGGTTATTGATCTTTCTCCTGGCAATCTCGATTCCAGCATGTGCTTCTGCCAGCCCAACGTTTCTCATGATGTACTCTGCATAGAAGTTCAATAAGCAGGGAGACAATATACAGCCTTGACGTACTCCTTTTCCTATTTGGAACCAGTCTGTTGTTCCATGTCCAGTTCTAACTGCTGCTTCCTGACCTGCATATAGGTTTCCCAAGAGGCAGGTCAGTATCAGGTCTGAAATTTTAATTTACTGAGATTGGAGATGCAATTAATATATGTTAACTGCTGTGTGCACTCCATCAATTATTGCATCCGTAGCTTCTTTATCTATCCTCCTGTGAATCAACAGTTTGCCTTTTATTCTTGTACACATTTCCTTGTCTTCATTTCTTCTTTGCTCACCTCACCAAACTGGCCAAAATGAAAAGTTCAAGAACACCAAGTGTGGTCAGGAAACGAAGAACTGCAATCTCTGTGCATGGGATTCTGTACACCTGCTTGGGAGACCAATCCAGCGATGCTTGGCACTAGTGATGATCAAAGGTCCATTTTGCATTTTGTTTAGGAAACCTTCAGAACCTTCAGAACCTTCAGAATTTGGTTCTACTCTATCAATTTCCGTGGCAAGTAAATAGCTTCTTACTCTAGTTGTCTCAAACACTGAGAACTGCTCTGCCACTTTTATACTTTCGAGCAACAGAGACTCCAGAGGGCTGGGAAACCATTTAAAGTGTTTAAATTTTTTTGAGCCTGTTTATTGTAAATTCAAGTGTAAATGAAAATAGTACTAGAAAGTAAGTAACGAAACTGATCTTTCATTACATCCTATACTAGTGATGCTTTGTGACCTTGCACAGTTATTCAAAGCATGTTTTATCAAGTAATTCCCCAGCCTCCCAACCCCGGGGAGGCTCTAAACACCCAGCCCCTCCACTCTCCCCCTTCTCTTTGCTCTGATACTGTCACCTCTCTCTCCCTCTGTCTCTCAATGTACCTTTTGTTTGCATAACAAACAACAGCAAAAGCAAAAAACAAAACAAAACAAAACTAGTGATTCTTGGTCCTGGCTGCTGATTGAAGAACCACCTAGGGAACTTTCAAAAGTACCAGTCCCTCGGATTCACCTCCAAAGATCCTGATTAGGTTGGATTTAAAGCCCTGGTATTGTACAATTCAACAAAGGCTTCCCAGGTGGTGCTGGTGGTTAAACTTGCCTGCTAATGCAGAAGATGCAAGTGTGATCCCTGGGTTGGGAAGATCCCCTGGAGAAGGAAATGGCAACCCACTGCAGTATTCTTGCCTGAGAATCCCAAGGACAGAGGAGCCTGGCGGGCTACAGTCCAGGGGGTTGCAAAGAATTGCACATCACCAGAGCGACTCAGCACACATAGCACGTTACACAATTCAGCTCACCAATATAGAGGTTTACACGAGGCGTTCACTTAAAGACACACCTACATATAACGCCCGTTCTATCGTCTTCATCTTTCACTTTGTTTTGGAATCTGTAACTTGGGCAAACTTCTCACGTGAACCACTCCTGCTGACTAATGGTGTGAATCTGGAGAAATTTCTTCATCATGGTGTCCTATTTTTCCCCCTCATCTGCAAAACAGAGGTAATAATCACAACATACTTTTCAGGGCTATTGCAAGCATCAAATTAAATTATACATGCAAGTAAATGGAAAGCAATTTGCAAATGTTAATTATTTCGAGTCTCCCTGCTCAACATCACCATATGTTGTTTGAATTACAGCTTCTGTACATGCTGAATGGTTGTAATTTCCTGTTTATTTTTTGGATGTATCTTTATACTTAGAGTCTAAACCTCAATTCAATTAAGACTTTTTTAAGGGAAAAAGCAAGACCTAGAATTCTTTGGAATATTTTATTCTCTCCATTTCCAGTGACAAAGTGAGAGTCAAATAACATTGAGTTGGATATATTAACATAAACATAGTTTATAGTTTTAAAAATGTTCTTCTGATGCAATAAATATTAACCCTGGCTAGGACATTTTGGGCACACACTCGTACATGTCCATATATACGTACGCATGTATACACATATTCATATAGGAACATAGCAGGAGCATATCTCTGGACGTGAAGATCTCTGATCTTTCCCTCTCTGCATTTCTCTTTTTCCTTTCTGCCACTCAATCAGATAACGTGACCCATTGACACTTGATTAACCAACCGTCTGAGGGGAGGGTTGTGTCAGGATCGACAGCACAAATAATTTTACAAGCGATTTTTACTTTGGTTTCTAAAAGTCCAAGCCTAGAGCAGGTGAAGGGGTTTAAGGCACAGACAAAGCTCCTGCCAGAAAGCGTGGAGAACACAGAATTCCCCATCCCCGGTCGGGAGAAAGATCTACCTTGGCTCAGGAGAGAAGTTAGCAGAAAATCTTCCAGCGAGGCGGCAAGAGCCTGGAGGAGGAGGCTGGGAGGGGCATCCAGGGAGACGGGCCACTTTGGGAAGATTCCAGGGTCCCCACCGTGACTCAGAAAGGAAGAGCGCATCTGGACCTGAGGACGGTGGATGGTCTCCATGGCAACTCGTGGGCAGATGGCAAAGGAGGGGATTTTCCCATAATTCCCCAAGTCTTGCTGCTGCAGAGGGTCCTGCGATGATGCTCCACCCGTTGTAGTGGAGGCAGAAGTTCATGAAGGCGAGACTAACATGCCTTCATCGCTTACGAGTCAAATAGAAAGTAAACTGGTCAAGCAGATAAAGAAAGTTGTATTACGTGGACATTTGGAAATGCAGGCTGTCGTTCAAAACACTACCACTTATACGCTATGCATATGTGCTTAAGCTATCTATAGCTACACACACGCATGACACAATTCAGGGTGTTCTGCCGGAAATGATGTTTGCATTTTCCTTTCTTCTCTAGAGGGGAAGACGCCCAGGAATACCCCGGGAACCCTGGTTGTAGGTCCAGCACTGGGAAGATGCTTCAGCATTACTGTGGAGTCCTGGTGCCAGGAACCACCTTGAGATGCTTCCGCAAGGTGACAGCCCTCCAGGGAAGCGAGCGTGTAGCACTTCTTAGAGAAATGCAGAGTAAACCACATGTAATATTTCTAAGGAACACTGTTATACTAATGTCAGTATTTTGCCGTTGCTGACGTGCTTTGCTAAGAGGGGAGCTGACCTACAGTTTTATGGTAAATTAGGAATGATAAAATGAATGCAATCTCGTTAACAATGCCAGACTGACACAACGCCAGCCAGCGGCTTAGGCTTCCAGTAGCAGGGAATGGCCGGGTTGTGTAAAATGACTCTTAAAATGAAGGCAGTTGAGCGTTCCTCCTGTGTACCCTGGAGCATACACGCTCAGAGACTGTTCTTCTCTTTGCCCTTCCTTCCGCCTGCGATGCAGCTGAGACATCTCTTAGTAGAGACGGCTCTCTGTGATGCAGCTGCGGTTTTCAGTCTTGAAGACAAAAGCCACTTGGTGAGGAAGGCAGAGGTGGAAGACAGAAGGCGCCAGGCTTCTTGATCATTCCCTGAAGCGGCTGGCAGTTCCCCTGCCTGCCTGCCTCGAGATTCTTGCTGCAAGAGGAAAACAACCCCCTCCATCTGAAGTCACTGCGGTTGGTTTTCTGTCTCTTGCAGCCGAATGTCTTCCTCCCTCAAAGCTACGTGCACCGCGATGATGGCTAATATCCTGAGGAACCAGATACTAGTAATCCTCTGGGCAGAATCAAGATCAACACACAAAAACTAGGTGCATTTCTACACACATGAGTGTTGAACGATCTGAAGAGGAAATTAAGGAAACAATTCTGTTTACAGTAGTATGAAAAGAATAAAATAATTTAGGAATAAGCTTCACCAAGGAGACAAAGTTTTGTACACTGAAAACTACAAAACGTTGCTGAAATAAATTAGCGAGGACATGTATAAATGGAAAGACAGCCCACGTCATCAGTTAGAAGACTCAGTATTGTTAAGATGTCCATTCTACCCAGAATGATCTGCAGAGTCAAAGCAATCTCTATCAAAGTCCCCCAAATGTTGTTGCTGTTGTTTATAGAAAGAGAAAAATATTTTACAATTCATATGAGATTTTGAGGGACATCAAATAACCAAAACAATTTTTTAAAAGAAGAATAAATATGAAGGCTTCACCCTTCTTAATTTCAAAGCTTACTACAAATCTATAGTAATCAAAACAGTGTGACAGACATATAGACCAATGGAATAGAATAGACAGCCCAGGAAGAAACCTTCAGATATAGAGTCAAATGGTTTTTGACCAGGGTGCCAAGACCATTCAGTAGGGGAAGAACAGACTTTTCAACAAATTATGCTGGAAAAACTGGATATTCACAGGCCAAAGAGTGAAATTGGACCCTTATCTTACATCATATGCAAAAGTTTAACTCAAAATAGACCAAAGAGCATGACATAAAGCTTTGAAACTCTTACAGAGGGAAACATATAGAGAAAGTTCTATGACATTGGACTTGGCAATGTTTTCTTGGATATGGTATCAAAAGCGTAAGTAGCCAAGAGAAAATAAGATAAATTGGAATGCATCAAAATTTAAAATTTCATGCATCAGAAGAAACTATCTACAGAATGAAAAGATAACCCACAGGACGGGAAGATATAGTTACTAAACATTTGTCTGAAAAGAGTTATTATCCAGCATACACACAGAACCCCTATCCCCAATAACAACGAAAATCTTATTTGAAAATGAGCCAAGAACTTGAACAGACATTTCTGTCAAGAAGATACACAGATGGCCAGTAAGCGCATGAAAGGAGGCTTGACATCACTCATCACTAGGGAAATGCAGATCGAACCACAGTGAGACACTGCTGCACAACGTTAGGGTGGCCACCATTAAAAACCAGAAAAAACAAGTGCTGAGGAAGGTGTGATAAAACTGAAACACTTGTGCCCTGTTTCTGGGAATGTACTTCTGCTTTATTGACTATGCCAAAGCCTTTGACTGTGTGGATCACAATAAACTGTGGAAGATTCTGAAAGAGATGGGAATACCAGAACACCTAACCTGCCTCTTGAGAAATCTGTATGCAGGTCAGGAAGCAACAGTTAGAACTGGACATGGAACAACAGACTGGTTCCAAATAGGAAAAGGAGTCCGTCAAGGCAAGGCCTGGCGTGCTGCAATTCATGGGGTCGCAAAGAGTCGGACACGACTGAGCGACTGAACTGAACTGAACTGAAAGTAGTGAAAGCACTGTGGAAAACAGCATGGAGGTTCCTCAAAAAGGTAAAAGTAGGGTTGCTGTATGACTCAGGAACTCTACTTCTGGGTGTAAACCCAAAATAGTGAAGGCGGGACTCAAGCAGATATTTGCACATCCGTGCCATAGTAGTGTCATTCCCAGCAGTCAACAGGCAAGGCAATCTTAGTGTCCATTGGTAGATGAATCAACAAACACCATCTATATACTTACAATGGAATTGTACTCAATCGTGAAAGAAAAGGAAGGGCGAACCTTGAGAACATTGATATTATGCCCAGTGAAATAAGCCAGTCACCAAAGACACACATTACAAAATTTCATTTAAACGAGGTACGTAGAGTTATCAAACAGTTCACAGACACTGAAGATGAACAGAGGCTCCCGGAGGCTGGGAGAGGGGCGCGTGGAGGCTGGTATTCGAAGGGTGTGGAGTTTCAGTTTGTGAAGATGAACGCCCCGGAGAAGGGAGGTGGCACTGGCTACGCATCCCTGCAAGTTCCTGGTGTCACTCAACCCGACCCTTAACGATGGTCAAAGGGCACATTTTATGTTATATATATTTTATGACAATAAAAGGTTGAAGTCGATATAAACAGAAATTCTAATATTTTTACCCACATCTCAATGGACGGTTTCACGCACCGTCTATGCTCATGTCTTCTGCTTGGACAATACGGACCGAGAGGGCCCCTCATCCACCAAAAACAGTGAAGGCCTCAGATTCCTCTTGCCCCAGTCATTTTGTCGTGAGTAAATACATAGGGCAACCGCAGAACCAGATGGATGACTTTCAAGAGAGTCCACCTGGAAGATTCCACCACTTCTGCCACACGCAGCCTCCACGTTACCTGCCCCACACACGTACCTCCCATCTCCCCGACACATGACCGGCGTACCACAGCTTTGTCATCCAGGAGTCTGACTTTGTGTCACCCTTGTCTAGACACTAAACCTCCTTGAAGAGAACAGTCCAGCGATGTGACCTAAAATGACCAACTTTGCTTCTGGGCCACTTGGTTTCACGTCAACATGCTTTCACTTGTTTATTGGGACCATAGTCAGGGATGCCATTTCTGTACCTGAATAAATCCCTCAGCATCCCTGGGGTTAGGACCTCCCATGCATGCTCCAGTTCTTCCTATTAAATGGCATAATATTTGCACCTAACTTATGCACAGTCTCCTGTATACTTTTAAATCATCTCAAATTACTTCTAATACCTAATACAATGTAAATGCTATGTAAATAGCTGTCTACATGTAGGAAATTCAAGTTTTGTGTTTGGGAAATTTTTGGAATTTTTCAAAAACCATTTTTTGATCCATGGTTGGTCAAATCTGCAGATGCAGAAACCACAGATGTGGAAGATTCCTCGTTTTTATAAAAAGAAGTGTTCTCCACCTTGAGTGAGTCCCAGGATACTGATTAGTATATTTTCAGATGAACCTGGTCTCAATGTGTATATGACACAAGATAAGCACATTGCAATTATGTCTTGGAGAAACAAAAATATCCAATTATGTTGGCAGGGACCCAGCACAGGTACCTTCTGAGCTGACCAGAGATGGTTAGTGGAGCTGGTGCATCTTGGGATGCTTAATTGGCACGTGTGGAACCACCACAGTCCCGGAGGTGATTATGGGCTTTGTCTGGATGTCCTCTAATTCCACATTTGTCTTAGCTCCTTGCCAGACCCACGTATTTATTTATCGTTCTCTGTGTCTGTTCCCAGAATATTTCTGTTTAGCAGAGAAACAGTATCAATAAACCCTACCATGTTAGTTAAGTTTATTAGACAGCAAAATTGCTGGCCATAAATTGTTGATTTTTTTAAAATTCTTTTAAAGTATATCTTGTAAAGAACTGATTTCCAATACTAAAAAAGTCTTTTGAATTTGAGTCGGCTATGAACTTGTGAAGTCATGTTACATAAGCTCTTTATATTTGTACCAAGCTTTGAAATTTCCTAAGTCCTCATTTAATTCAACAATAAATATTGTGTGCATGCTTAGTCGCTTCAGTCATATCTGATTCTGTGAGACCACATGGACAGAAGCCCGCCAGGCTCCTCTGTCCGTGGGATTCTCCAGGAAAGAATACTGGAGGGGTTGCCATGCCCTCCTCCAGGGAATCTTCCCGACCCAGCGATCGAACCCGTGTCTCTTAAATTACCTGTGTTGGCAGGTGGGTTCTTTGCCACTAGTGTTGTCTGGAAATACTGTGTAGCCACCCAGTCCATTCTGAAGGAGATCAGCCCTGGGATTTCTTTGGAAGGAATGATGCTAAAGCNCTCCTCCAGGGAATCTTCCCGACCCAGCGATCGAACCCGTGTCTCTTAAATTACCTGTGTTGGCAGGTGGGTTCTTTGCCACTAGTGTTGTCTGGAAATACTGTGTAGCCACCCAGTCCATTCTGAAGGAGATCAGCCCTGGGATTTCTTTGGAAGGAATGATGCTAAAGCTGAAACTCCAGTACTTTGGTCACCTCATGCGAAGAGTTGACTCATTGGAAAAGACTCTGATGCTGGGAGGGATTGGGGGCAGGAGGAGAAGGGGACGACCGAGGATGAGATGGCTGGATGGCATCACTGACTCAATGGATGTGAGTGTGAGTGACCTCTGGGAGTTGGTGATGGACAGGGAGGCCTGGCGTGCTGTGATTCATGGGGTCACAAAGAGTCGGACACGACTGAGCAAATTGAACTGAACTGAACTGAAAGGAAAAGCAACTAATATTCAAAATTCCTGAGGAAGTTTTTCTATAGCTCTTGAAAATGTGGCAGACTTTTTAAAATGTGGAATTCATTGTACTAGCATTTCTTCACTGGTGTGCCAGGCCCCTGGAGGTGTGCAGGTCTGCTCTGTGTCATTCAAGAGATCTTCGTGGGAATATTTAAGTTTTGCAAGTTTTCTGTGGTGATGATAGAGCAAGCATGTTTTAGATTATCTGGATAAGCACCTTTTAGTCAGACATTCACATTCTTGATCATGTTGGTGCCAAGGGATGGCTTAAAATCACAAGATTTTTCTTTTAGTGTGTGGTTTCTCAAAGTAAGGTGCTGGGGACGTGCCTGTTGCCCAGCAGAGAGAACCTAGAAGTTACTTTAAAAATTCGTGGCCACGGGCTGGCACTTTGAAGTCACTGCTTACAATTTGAAAGTTTAAGATGCAGAAGCAGTGGATGTTTTCAGAAGATCTCAGAAGATCTCAGGGATGAGCTCTCAGTGAATTTAAGTTGCAAAACACAGTCAGCAGAGTCTACTTTGCAAAGTTACCCTCTTCATCTCTGCCTGCAGATAAGCTCGCTATAACCAGAGTTAATTCCTCTCTTGTAAGGCCTTGTTGGAAAAAGTCCTAAGTCCCAACATGCAGAAATATTCTAAATCTGTCCTGCTGATGTGCCCTGGGTGGTGTGTGGTGGAACCCCAGGGGCAGGGCTGGGACTGGGGTGAGGAAGTGAGACCCTTCCCTCAAGTGCCAAATGTAAAGGGCACCAGCTCCCTTTATCAAGTTATCAACTTGATCAACTTCCTCCCCAGTTATCAAGATAAGGTTTTAGTGTGATATGTTTTAAAAGCATTAAAAAATCCATCTATGATGAACACAGTATCAAAATCTGAGACAGAGGTGGGGTTCACTCCCTTTTGTCCCAGGCTCCGACACGACTTAGCAAAGCGTTGCTCACAGTCGGTGGTTTTGCCAACTGAAGGCTAGGAGAGGCCAATTTCCAGACCCTCACAGTGAGTCTTCACCACCTCTGCCACACGTTCAATAAGCCACCTCTGGAATCCTACTCCTGGTACCGCACTGTGTATTAGGATTAGGTCCAGCTACAAAGAACAGAAAGTTCAGAGTGGCAGGACCTTCAAACAGAAGGTGAGTGCGCTCACTGTGAAGGCAGGCAAGCCGAGCGTGCGGTGGCGGCTCCTGGCCGCTGCGGGCTCGGTCTCACTCTCTCCCGATTCTCCGTGGCCATCAATACGTGGCGTCCACCTCTTGTTCGGAAAAGCTCTTCCTTCAGGGCTGTGTGGGCTCTGCTGGGTCCTCTGTCTCTCCATACCCTTTAGAATCCGTTTGCCAACATCCACAAGATAACTTGCTGAAATGTGAGATTGCATTCAATCTATAGGTTGGGAAGGGCTGATGTCTTGGTAACATTGAGTCCATCCACAAACATGGAATATCTCTCCATTTATTTACTTCTACTTTAAGATTGTTCATCAGAGTTTTGTCGTTTCCCTCATATAGATTTTGTATAGGTTTTGTTAGATTTACACCCAAGTATTTCATTTTAGGGGTGCTAATGTAAATGGTGGTGGTGTTATTGTTTAGTCGCTCAGTCATGTCTGACTCTGCGACCCCCGTGGACTGTAGCCCGCCACGCTCCTCTGCTCGTGGGATTCTCCAGGCAAGAATACTGGAGTGGGTTGCCATTTCATCCTCCAGGAGATCTTCCTAAGCCAGGAAGTGAACCCATGTCTACTGCTTGGCAGGCGGATGCTTTACTACTGAGCCCTGGTTCTGTGTTTTAAACGTCAAATTCCACTTGTTCATTGTTGGTATGAAAGCAATTCACTCTTATATATTAACCTCGTATGCTGCAGCCTGGCATCACTGACATTTGAGGCTAAGCAGGCTCTAAGCTGGGGCTTCCCTTGTGGCTCAGCTGGTAAAGAATCCCGCTGCAATGTGGGAGACCTGGGCTTGACCCCTGGGTTGGGAGGATCTGCTGGAGAAGGGAAAGGCTGCCCGCTCCAGTATTCTGGCCTGGAGAGTCCCATGGACTGTATGACAGGCTTCCCAGTTGGTGCTAGTAATAAAGAACCCGCCTGCCAATGCTGGAGACGTAAGAGACGCGGGTTCAATCCCTGTTTCAGAAAGATCCCCTGGAGAAGGAAATGGCAACCCACTCCAGTATTCTTGCCTGGAGAGTCCCATGGACAGAGGAGCCTGGTGGGCTACAGTCCACGGGGTCGCATCACGCCTGAAAGTGATTTAGCACTATGCTAAGCCAGGTTCTCCAGCCCGTCCAGCAACCCAGTGAGTATCCAGTGGCCTTTCAGCACATTTTTTTGCCTTCTTAAATCAGCCAGGATTAGTAACAGCTGCCTGACGATAAGAGTCCTGACCGATGTACCTTCTCTGACCCTCATCCAAACTACGCTCTCTGTGCCAGCCTTATAAGTACCTGTGCTTTGCTTCATGTCATTTGCAATTAGTTCAGGGTGATTGTTTCTTTCTCCCCGCCGACAAGGCTCCGCAGGACCGAGATCCTGTATGTTTGCCATGGAAGTTCCCACATGAGTTCAATCAAGTAAACATCTAATTAAAAGGAGTCTTAATAGCACTGGCAAGACATAAAAGGTAGGGACCTCATGCTAGGAGAGTGAAGCCGCAGAAGGCTTTGGCGGACCAGTTTCCTTAAGGTGCTTAAAATGAGCCCTGCTTCTATGGTGGCCACAAATCACGAGCTTGCTGGAACAGTCCCAGTTTCATGTAGCTCTTGACCATTGTTCCCTCAAATAGGCTCAGATCCTGTGTCTTGGTGTGGCTGCCCTAAATCCGAATTACGTAAGAGAAGGAAAGCCAATTACAGGTTTCTCCCACGGCAACTGCCTTACTGTGTTCCCCGTATCATCAGATTAAAAGTGACCTGCCCAAGTGGGCCGTACCTTCGTTTTGCCGCAAGCCACTAGAGACCACGATGGTGTCTGAGTGGCCGCGCGTGGCGTGTTCTGACAGCGCTCCAATCCTGTGCTTTCTTCAGGAAACGCACAGTGATTCTCTGCTTGTTCAGAGGAGGCGTTTGTTAGCAATCCGTGGCTCCCGGCGGTGCGCACTGACCGTGCTGGGCCGAGCAACGTGTAGCCGCCCTGAGGGCGTGCGCAGGAGGGGTCCTGTACCCTCGTGGGTCCTTTCAATCCTGGCCGAGGGAAGGCCCCTGGCCTGGTGACATCCCTGAGGGTGGTCGACAGCGGCTTCTTGTTTCCAGCTGATAGGGTTGCTCGGCGGAGGCAGACTCAAGGCCCTGGGTGCCGCAGTCTCGGTGAGCCGGCGGGGTAGGGCTGGGGCAGGCCTTGCCCGCCGCGCTGCCACCCCTGGGCAGCGTGCTTCCTGGCCGGCGTGGCCTCTCGCGGGTGTAGTGGAGGTCCTCCCGCGCACCCGCCCCGGGGCTCGCACCCCGGCCTCAGGTGCTGCTGCGGGAGCTGCGTCCCGGGGGCGTTTGCCCCTGAGAATATCACTTGTCTCCAGCTCGCTGCAGTAGGTCCTTCATTTCCGTCCTCGTGTTTCTGCATCTTCATTTTGCTGGTAAGTCCAGAAGGCAACACGTCAACGTAAAATAATAATAACAGCAGCAAACGTGCAGAGCTTACCAGGCTCTGGACACTGCTCCACGCGTTTTACACCCGTGAGTTCAGTTCACCTTCACGGCTCCCTGGGGATGCAGTGACTAGGATTATCTCCAGTTTACAGAAGATGAGAATGAAGCCCAGGGAGGGTAAGCAGCTTGCCCAATGGCTTGTGGTTGGCGAGTGCTCGAGCCCCTGTGTGAGGCCAGGCCACCAGCTCTGGCGCCCACAGCGCTGGGCACGTGCGTCTCGGCCCCTCGCACGGTTATCTCCCGGTGATTGCGTAGCATTAAATACAAATACAATGTGCAGTTGGGGCCTGAACACACAACTGTTTTCAGAGGCGAAGGGTCATGATGACTCACTCGACCAGTGTATTTTCTGAAGCTTTTTGAAGAATGCCCTTTACATAACAGGCTAATACAATGGGCATATTCTTTTTATTTCTCATTATAAGTGTCCATAAATAGTCCATAGTGTTGAAACTGAATGGGCATCGGTTTTCATATTTCTGGAGCTTCTGTGGCCAATGCTGCCCGCTCCCAGAGTGTCAGCCGGGGCTGGGGGCAGAGAACAGAAGCCTCTTTTGCTGGCTGGGGCAGAAGCGGGCTTGGTACCTGGTCTCAGATGCTCACACAGCGGTGGGGCTCTCTCTCTGGGAGCTCCAGCCTCACACTCGAAGCTTCTGCTGTGATGGGAGCTTCGTCTCCAGAGGCGCAGACACAGAACGCTGACCCTGCAGCCCCGAGGGGACTGCCCGGACAGGCCGCTGGTGCCAGCGCTGCCAGGATCCACGGCCCAAGGGCACCCTTCACACCTGCCTCTCGTTCTGCGTCTCCCAGCTGGCAGGTCCTCGTGGCAGGGCCATCTGGGAAACACAATTTCACCTCCCCAGCCGTGGCAGGGCGGGTTGGCTCGCCACCAGGGGCCGGCATGGATGCTTGGAGAGCTGGCTGCCAGCACCCACGGCGGTCCCCTCCACCGGCCACTCGAGTGCCACGCACACTGTCCTTGTGACGGAGCGTCTCACCAGCAGCGCACCTGTTCACCTACCAACGTGCACGTCCCTCCCCAGAGCGGAGACCCCACTCCCCCCCGTCCAGGTCAGTCCCAACCCTGTTTGGAGGTCCTGAAGCCAGCATCAAAATACACTGTTAACAACCAACAGTTGACCAGCAGGCCTCGTTTTATTGCACTTTGCTGTATTTGGCTTTACAGACACTGAGCGTTTCACAGATTGTAGGTTTGCGGTACCTGCTGCACGGAACAAGTGTACTGGTGCCGTTTTTCCCCAGAGTATTTACTCACGTCACGTCTCAGTGTCATATTTCAGTAATTCTCAAAATGTTTAAAACTTTTTGATTATTGTTCTATTTGTTGTGGTGATCTGTGATCAATGATCTCTGATGTTATTATTGCAGAAAGATTATGACTTGCTGAAGACTCAGAGGACAGCATCTTTTTAAGCAATAAAGTATTTTTAAATTGAGGGATGGCTATTGCACACTTACTATACTATAGTGTAAACATAATTTTTATGTGCCGTGGGAAGCCAAAAAATTCATGTGATTCGCTTTCTAGAATATTCTCTCTATTGCCGTGGCCTGGAAACAGACTCTCAATATCTCCAAACTGTGCCAGTAATCTGTGTAAAATAGTGGAGGAAAGTGAGCGAGAAAGGGAAAGTTGGCTAGCGTGCACGAGTGTATCCCCAGCAGAGGCGAGCCGGAGCCCTGCTCAGCCATTACAGGGCTGGTCTTTGTGGAGTGCCAGAAGGCCGCAGGCAGTAGGTGTAGGTTCCTTTCCTCTTCTTCCCACCCTCTGTTTCCTGTGCTTTCAGTCAGATCCTAGTTGGTTGGGACGCTTTGCTGTAGAGGTGATGGAGGTCATTATGCATGAGTGGTCTGGGGTCTGGTCACAAGTGGTCCTCGGGAGTGACAGGGAGACCTGATGGTCCACTTCCTGCTTTCTAGTTCTGGCCTCTGGTTCAAGGCACATCCCTGGTCTCACTCCAGGCTCCATCCAGCATCGTGTTCTGTCACAGACTCGTGAGGTGTTAGGTCCTAAGTCCCAGGTGAGCCAGCTGGAAAAGTCTCCTCTTGCTTCGGGCCCCACACAAAACTGGCTCCCTTGGGGTTGCCTAGTGAGTAACCTGGGTCAGTGCAGCCGTATCTGGAGCGAGTTGTCTCCGTGACACAAAGACCCCCATCTGGCTTTGCACCTTACTATTCATCATGGGGGTGCAAGGCACAGAACTTGTATTTAATTTCAGAGAGGATCTTCATCGTGGCCCACGTTGCTACCCCAGATCCCAGGAACTTGACGGAAGCACCGCACTCTAACGACCTTGCAGAGCTTATCTCGCACATCCCAGTGCAGGCGTATAGTGTCGAGCATCCAGGGATTCACCACCTCCTGCTCACTAGTCGCTCCTGTCAGTGCTGTAAGCTCAGTACAGTGGATCAGGGTGAGACAGTCTGCAGGCTAAGCAAGACACAGGGGCCGGGAGCTGGCGTTGTCCTGAGTAAGGCACTCCTTTGCAATGATTCTGAGATAAATTTTTCAATGCGCCAAGTGGTAACGAATCTGCCTGCCAATGCAGGAGATGTAGGTTCAATCTCTGGGTCAGGAAGATCCCCTGGAGTGGGAAGTGGCGACTCACTCCAGTATTCTTGCCTGAAAAATTCAATGGACAGGAGATCCGAATGGGCTGTTATCCATGGGGCTGCAAGGAGTCCGACACAACTGAGCATACACGCTTGTTTGAGATTTCTTTTTTTATTCTTGATTAGCTGGGCATGACTCTGTTTGCCTGTCAGGTTGGCTAAAATTTAGGTGGCTTGCATGAAACGACCTGAAGATGCCAGAAATTCTTTAGATATGGTTTAAACAGACATACTTGCTGTGTGACTCGGGGAGCTGAAACTGGGGCTCTGTAACAACCTGGAGGAGCGGGATGGGGGAGGAGGTGGGAGGGAGATTCAAGAGAGGGGGGACACAGGTACACCTATGACCAACTCACGTTGCTGTTTGGCAGAAACCAACACAGTATTGCAGAGAAATTATCCTTCAATTAAAATTAGTTTAATTATCAAAAAACACATACAACCCAAGGAGATGGGATGACTGGAGTGTACTGCCATCCTTGCCAGGTGAAATAAAGATGGGTTTGGTGTCCTCTACTTATGAGAAAAGAGGAAGGAGAGTTTTCTGGATCCATAGCTGTACCCCAGGCTCCAGCAGTTACGCTGATGTTCTCCAGGCAGCAGTCTGTCCCTGGAGGAGCATGTGCAATTCTCATCCCCGTTTGGTTGTTTTACAGTCAGGCCCACAAGCCTGCCTTCTACACAAGCCAAGGCTGAGTCAGAACAGGGTATGATCGGAATCCTTAATCTTACACCTTTCAAGAGTCACCTTCTTGGAAATTTCCCCTTGGATGATACATTGCCCTTGACTGATTAACTGGGAAGGGTATTTCCCTAGGTCCCCACCTGGGGCTTCCTTACATAACCCTCACTTTGCAGGGGGAAAGTGGGGGCCCCAAGCACGTCTGCTCCGAACGTGCGGTTCAGGAACTAAGACAGTAATCACACATGACCTTCCATTGAGTTCAGAGGGGACAGTTGGATCTGGAACATTTTTGATTTGGTAAACTTCATAAGGGGCTGCTCTATCCAGTAAACTTAGAGGCATTCCCGCGCCCTGGGCATTCATGTTATCTTAGAGCCAGGCTCTGAAGACAGGCCGTTAACTTCCTGACGGCCAGAGAGCAGATGAGTCCCAGGCACTGGGCTGTCGCTGCACCATCTTGCTTCAAAAATGCTACATCCCCTCATTTTGTGTCTCTGAACTGACCCTGAGGCAGTGAGAGGCCGAGACTCCGTGGCCATGACCTGAACCCTCAGGGTCAGCCTAGCAGCCTCCAGTCACCAGGCCAAGAAGTTCTGTTGGCTTGTTTCTCTGTTTGCTTTTATACGAATCAAGGAGGATCTTGGTGGGTTGCCTAGAACCGTCTTCGTTCTACGGACTTCAGGCTCACAGGTCCGCTGCAGTGACTTTGGGGTGAAATTTGTCAACATGGATACATTGGTTTGAAATTTTTTTATCCTTGAATAACTGGGGATGGTCTGTTTGCTTGTTGAGCTGACTGGAATGTGAGTAGCCTGCATGAAATTAAATGAAGATACCAGAAACTCTTAGATATGGTTGAAAGAGACATACAAGCACGGGGAGGTGGGGGGATTGGAGTGAATGTATTAACCTGTCCACCCCTCTTCTAAGATGACCCAGAAAAATACGCCAGTGCTAGGATGCCAGCATCTTTAGAGGGACTGCAGTGGGTGCCCACTGTGGGTTGAGGGGTGGGTAGAAGATTGCTGTTTCTGAAATGAGCTCAGTGATTTCAGTGGGGAGGATGGGACCCCCAAGGCAGAGACCAGCACTGGAGCTGAAGGGCCAGGGTCAAGATGCTGTGACTCCTGGAAAGGTCAGCCGGGCCTGAGGGCTGTTCAGGGACCTAGTCTACCCACGTCTCTGGCAGAGATGATCCATCACGGGGTCCCTCCCTGCTTCATAAACTGCCAGAGAAAATAATGTCACCTGGAATTTATTTCCACCTCTAAGTGAAAATAGCTTCCACCTCCGGTTCATCTTTTGCGTGGGCAAACATCACACGAGGCTGAGGTTTCCTTAGAGCAGAGCTTCTCAAGCTTTCACATGTGTTTGTATCACCAGGATCACGTAGGCCCTGGCTCGGCAGGGCTGAGATGCTGTGGTCCTCACCAGCCCCCAAGTAACACCACGCTGCTGGCCCCCAGTCCATGAGCAGGAGGAGGAAGGCTGCCCTGCCCGGCCCAGCTCCGCTTTTACCAGAGCGGCTCCCCACTTTACCAGAGTCTCCTATTAGATTTTATCGGGAACAAAAGCAGCTCTAATTTAAAACAGATCTAACTTTTTAAAACACCTGCTCTAAAGATTCATAATAAAATTCGATTTAAAAAGAGGCAGAGGACCAACTAACTCCAGTTGCCCTTGTTAAGAGCTTACTCTTAACATCCATCCAGAGTAAAGAAGGGCTTTACTCTGGGGCCGCGTTCCAGACAGCGCGTGTGCTCACTCACTTCAGTCGTGTCTGACTCTCTGGAGCTTAGCCCACCAGTCTCCTCCCCGTCCATGGGGATTCTCCAGGCAAGAATACTGAAGCGGATTTCCCATGCCCTCCTGCAGGCTCCCCGACCCAGGGATGGAACCCCGGCCTCTTCTGTTTCCTGTGTTGGCAGGAGGGTTCTTTACCACTAGCGCCACCTGGGAAGCCCCTTACAGATGGAGTTTCCAATTATCCATGAAACCATTTTTGCAAAGCTTGTGGCCCCATGGACTGCAGCCCACCAGCTCCTCTGTCCATGGGATTTCTCAGGCAAGAATGCTGGAGTGCTTTGCCGTTTCCCACCTCAGGGGATTTCTGCAACCCAGAGATTGAGTCAGCATCTCCTGAATTGGCCGGCGGATTCTCTGCCACCAATGCCACCTGGGCGGCCCCTAAGGCTGCTGCTGCTACTGCGAAGTCGCTTCAGTCGTGTCCGACTCTGTGCGACCCCATAGACGGCAGCCCACCAGGCTCCCCCGTCCCTGGGATTCTCCAGGCAAGAACACTGGAGTGGGGTGCCATTTCCTTCTCCAATGCATGAAAGTGAAAAGTGAAAGTGAAGTCACTCAGTCGTGTGCGACCCTCAGCAACCCCGTGGACTGCAGCCTACGAGGCTCCTCCGCCCATAGGATTTTCCAGGCAAGAGGACTGGAGTGGGGTGCCATTGCCTTCTCCGGCCCCTAAGGCTACTCAGTGCAAAGCCCTATGAAGGCTGGATTCGCCTGCTCTCAGCTACTGCAAAGTGGAACTCTCCAT
This sequence comes from Cephalophus harveyi, assembly GCA_006410635.1. Classification (NCBI taxonomy): domain Eukaryota; kingdom Metazoa; phylum Chordata; class Mammalia; order Artiodactyla; family Bovidae; genus Cephalophus; species Cephalophus harveyi. The sequence goes on from SJYT01060631.1 coordinate 271,131, forward strand.
CCACGGCCCTCCCGACTGTGGGGCCATCTCCCCGAAAACTGCACTCTCCTGTGGCACCTCTCTCCCCGGCCTGGGGTCCCACCTGGCAATTTCCACATGTGCATTTTTGTCGACCTGGCACTTCCTTCCAACCTCCTGCCACAGGAGAAGCCGCCCGTGCCCGAGGCCTGGAGTGCCGCCAACGAAACGTTTCAGGTGGCGTTTGTGAGGACTCTGTGCAGGGATCACATTCCTGCAGCGAAATTACGAGGAAATGAGGGAAGGCAGGAGAAAATGGCTTTCAAATAGACGCCACCCATGCATCTGACACGCTTCTAGATTTTGATAAATGCCAATGACTTTCAGTTCCAGAGAGGCAGGGTATGTACTACCGGCTCACCTTCTGTTGGTCTTGATTCCTGACACGTTCATGTCGTGTCCTTCCACCTATTGAAGTTCTTTTCAAATTACACTCAGGGCTCCATTTAAATGTCGCTTTCTCTGTGATGTCATTCTGGATAACCGTTCTTGTCAGAAATAACTGATCCCTGCTCTGGCCTCGTGAGTAGCTGTGCAGTGGCTGCCAGTAGGTTTCAGTTGTTAATAACAGATTTATTATATGCTCTGAAGTAATCTTTATAAGGATATTGAAGACTAGTCTTTAAAGTAACCCAAGCAGATCTGGTAAATCCTTGTCCATTCTGCCTGATAAAACACATGCAATTAAATTGTTATATGTTCCAGTTTTCTACTGGAGGAGGGTATGGCAACTCACCCCAGTAGTCTTGCCTGGAGAATCCCCATGGACAGAGGAACCTGGTGGGCCACAGTCCACGGGGTCGCAAAGAGTTGGACACGACTGAGCGACTCAGCACACATGTTTTATTGGTGCACTTAAATTTTTTTTTAATTAACTTATTTTTATTTTTGGCTGTGCTGGGGGTTTGTTGCAGAGCTCTGGCTCTCCACACTCGTAGCTGTGGCACCAGGCTCAGCTGCTTCCACAGCACGTGGATCCTCATTGCCAGGTGGGATCGAGCCTGTGTCCCCTGCATTGGCAGGCAGGGTCCCACTGGACCACCACGTCCCTCTTGGGTCGCTGTCATTGCAGCCTTTAACACAGCTGGTCTCACACGGTACACTCTTCTTTCCTGTAGGTTGTAAGCTAATGAAAGAAAAAGATCACGTCTGTTTGTTCTTTTAAAATTTTTAATACTGTTCTCACATGTTGCTTTCCACTCACAGCTATTACAAAATATTGGCTGTATTCCCTGTGCGGTGCCATACATCCTTGAGCCCATCTTACGACCAATAGTTTGCACCGCTTAAATCCCCACCCGTGCTTTGCCCCTTCCCCTCCGCACCGGCAGCCGCCAGTCTGTCCTCTGTGTCCGTGAGCCTGCTTCCTTTTCTGCCACATTCCCTAGTCCGCTCGTTTCGGTCCCCCATGCATGTGAGATCACGCAGTGTGGTCTTTCCCTGACTTAGTTCACTTAGCACGTGCCCTCTAGGTCTGTCCACGGTGCTCCAAATGGCAAAACGCTGTTCTTTTTTACAGCTGAGTAGTAATCCATTGTCTGCGTCTTTATCCATCTCTCCTTGGACACCTAGGTTGTTTCCACACCTTTATTTATTCTTCACATTAGAGCTAATATCTACAAGCACCCCAGTCCTGTGAAACCCACACTACTGTAAGTGAAATTTGATGTATACATGTGTGAACATGATTTAGGGGGGGATAATCCAGTGTTCTTGCCTGGAGAATCCCAGGGACGGGGGAACCTGGTGGGCTACCGTCTATGGGGTCACAGAGTCGGACACGACTGGAGCGACTTAGCAGCAGCAGCAGATCTGTATAGATCTTCAATTTCTTGAAAGAATCTGAGAACCTGAAGAAATTAACACCCACTGGGCTACAGAATCTCATGGTGAGTCTGGTTATGAAGCAAAAGCCTGTTTATAGCACAGTTGTTTTTGCAGTGCTCCTCAAGCACTAATTGGGAGGTTCTCAGACTTGGATTTGGGGTGTTCGCTGTGGGAAATGGGGCGCATGCGTGCAGAGGCTCAGTTATAACGTTTTCTGCTTCCGGGGCTGGCGGTCGGCTGGCGGGCCTGTGCAGTGCTTCACGCGTTCACTGGGAGGGGAGCGGAGCCAGGGAAGGAGGGCAGCGGGGAAGGGGGGCAGTGAGGAAGGGGGGCAGCGGATAAGGGGGCAGCGGAGAAGGAAGGGCAGGCGAGGAAGGAGGGCAGCGGGGAAGGGCTGTCTCTTATACACATCTTTGTCACTTTGCCCAGCCTCCCCCCAGGTGGGAGCCCCCGTGGGTCCCCCTGGGTCCTGGAGACATCCAGCCTCCACCAGGTGGGAGCCCCCGTGGGGACCCCGGGTCCCCGTCTTCCTCGTCCTTGCTGGTGCATGCCGGGTTCTCATTACACGAGCGTCTCTGCAGCACACATGGCTCCCCGTTCTCCCTTCCAGCCTCAGCAGTGCTCCCCGGTGCAGCTCCCCCGGGACCCAGGTGGTGACCCAAGGCCACTGCCTGCACAGCTGCTCCCCTCCAGCCAGGGGCTCTTGCCGACCGCCCCTTCCTGCGTCCACCTGCCGCACTGTGTCATCTGGTGGCCGGAAGCCAAGAGCCCTCTCTCCACGGCCGTCTGCTCGGGGGTTTCTCTTCCATCGCACTGGGGATGAGCACAGTGCTGGGTTTGAGCCAAGCACCTGCTCAATGAGGAGCCACCACGGCCAGACTCCCCCGAGGACTCCGGCGCCCGCTCGTAAGCATCTTCCCGCGCGGCCAGCCCTTCCTGCACAGAAATGTCCTCAGAGCCGCTCCAGGAGCTGGGCCGGCTCCTCGCCCGTCATCATGCCTCCACGCCCTCATCAGCTTCCAAGTCTGCTCATTCGCTGCCGGTTCCATGAGGTGCGATTCTCTTCTCATCCACAAATATTTAGGCTCCGAGACCCAGAACATCCACTGAACCACAGCTGGGAGCCGGCTGTGTGGGCGTCTGTTCAGCTCCCTAAATCCACTGCCCTGTGTCTGACTTCCCGCTCCAGCCACCTGACCTTGACCCGTGTGATTTCAGAGCTGCCGGCGGGACTCCAGCAGGAAGCGAGGCCTCCGAGGGGGACGGAGGCTCAGCTTCAGAAAGCCGCTGGGGTCACAGCACAGGCGCCCCCGAAGGCGAGTCTCTGCCCCCTCCTGGCACATCCACCCCCGCGGCAGGGCTGGGCGCGCGTCCCCGGCCCCGCCGCCCACCACCGCGGGAGGCAGGAAGGGTCACCGTGACTGCTGCAAGCCGAGGGCCGGCGTGTGGCCCTGGGGCCTGGCGCCCACCCCTGCCACTCGTCACGCCAGCTCTCTTCTGGGTTTGGAGATCTGAGAGTGAAATGAGAAGACACGTGTTTCTTCTCTTCTGTTCCTATGTCTCTTATACACATCTAGATGTGTATAAGAGACAGGTGGGGCAGGGGGTCCAGCCGGGCAAGAAGGCAGCGTGATTAGCAGCTCCGTGAGCGCTTGTTTGGCCAGGGGACGGCGGCTTTGAGATTACGGATGAGAATGAGGTTTGGGGATTTTCGCTGGATATCAATTATCCATGACCTACGGTCTCCCCAGCTACCAAGGACTTAATGTTGCCTGTAAGCTTAAATGATTTCTTTTAATTAAATGTAAAAGATCAGACCCACGAAGGCTGGGGAGCCTTGTGAGCTGGGGCTAAGACTCCCTCACCTGGGCTCGGGTTCTGGCTCCAGGAAGAATTTGATTGGCAGGAAATAGCAGGATTTCATTTTCTATCTCTGATCCATTCATAGCCTGAGCGTGCCCTGGGCTGTCTTTGGGAGACTGTCCTTATAAAGTGCAACTCTGCTCAGCCAGGAGGCAGGGGACTCTCTGGGAAGGGGAGAGGGGAGAGGGAGAGGGGTGTGGAGTCTGAGAAACCCCCGGGGCCCGTCTTGTGCCCACCTCCCCGCCCACCCGCATCCTAAGCTGAAAGCGTGCCGGTCTGGGAAGAACGGAATGACCCGCGCACTTCACAAGGCGTGTGTTGCCAGTGCTGCCGCCCGGCCTGCAGCGGGTGTGAACTCGCGCAGAGTGGGCCCTGGGGCCTGCATTCCCTGTTACGCGTGCTGCGTGCTCGGGTTTCCGCTCCCCCCTCCTGCCCGCACCCGCCTTGCCTCCTCCCCACTCGTGACTCGTGAATTCAGATAGAAAATAGACAGTCAACGGCACACGCCGGGTCATGTCCTGAATCATGAGTCTCCCTGGAAAGCGGGAGTATTTTTCCTTTTTGGAAGTCACTCTCATCCGCCTCATTTTTGGTGATTGCTGAGGGACGGAATCCAGCCGCCTCTTCTGCCCTCATGCTGGAGAGCAGAGACAGAAAACAGCTCTGGGAGTTTTTCCAAAGGGCGCTGGTGTCTCACCGGGCGAGGCCAGGGACCCGCCACCAGGCAGCTGCGCGTGGGCCTGCTGGACCTGCCCGCTGGAAGAGGAGGGGGTCTGTCCGACAGCAGAACTCCGCGTCTCCCCGCGGCTTCCTGGAAGCACAGGCAGTGGCAGCAGCCCCGGCTCCCGGCGGCCACATGCAGCGCCACCGCAGCGGGTAGGACGGCCTCACCCGGCGCCCTGAGGGCACCCCGCACGCTTCCTGAGAGTGGGCTCAGAAAACCACGCAAGGCAAGGTAGACACACCCAGCAGAGATTCCTGACAACGGCTCTGTGGGATCCTGTGAGCAGCCTCGGGTCCAGGGCAGGTTAGTGATTCACTCAGCGTCAGAGATGGCTGCACGTAGCTTTAACTCTGTTCGCATTTCTCAGGCTTGCAGTTCAGCCCTGGTGTTACTGCGCCTGGCTCTCTTTCCCTTTAACTTTGTTTTGCTCTCCACGAAAAAAGAACCCAAGAGAAAGAATGGCTACAGGAAGAGGAACAGAAGAGAAGAAACACGTGTCTTCTCATTTCACTCTCAGATCTCCAAACCCAGAAGAGAGCTGGCGTGACGAGTGGCAGGGGTGGGCGCCAGGCCCCAGGGCCACACGCCGGCCCTCGGCTTGCAGCAGTCACGGTGACCCTTCCTGCCTCCCGCGGTGGTGGGCGGCGGGGCCGGGGACGCGCGCCCAGCCCTGCCGCGGGGGTGGATGTGCCAGGAGGGGGCAGAGACTCGCCTTCGGGGGCGCCTGTGCTGTGACCCCAGCGGCTTTCTGAAGCTGAGCCTCCGTCCCCCTCGGAGGCCTCGCTTCCTGCTGGAGTCCCGCCGGCAGCTCTGAAATCACACGGGTCAAGGTCAGGTGGCTGGAGCGGGAAGTCAGACACAGGGCAGTGGATTTAGGGAGCTGAACAGACGCCCACACAGCCGGCTCCCAGCTGTGGTTCAGTGGATGTTCTGGGTCTCGGAGCCTAAATATTTGTGGATGAGAAGAGAATCGCACCTCATGGAACCGGCAGCGAATGAGCAGACTTGGAAGCTGATGAGGGCGTGGAGGCATGATGACGGGCGAGGAGCCGGCCCAGCTCCTGGAGCGGCTCTGAGGACATTTCTGTGCAGGAAGGGCTGGCCGCGCGGGAAGATGCTTACGAGCGGGCGCCGGAGTCCTCGGGGGAGTCTGGCCGTGGTGGCTCCTCATTGAGCAGGTGCTTGGCTCAAACCCAGCACTGTGCTCATCCCCAGTGCGATGGAAGAGAAACCCCCGAGCAGACGGCCGTGGAGAGAGGGCTCTTGGCTTCCGGCCACCAGATGACACAGTGCGGCAGGTGGACGCAGGAAGGGGCGGTCGGCAAGAGCCCCTGGCTGGAGGGGAGCAGCTGTGCAGGCAGTGGCCTTGGGTCACCACCTGGGTCCCGGGGGAGCTGCACCGGGGAGCACTGCTGAGGCTGGAAGGGAGAACGGGGAGCCATGTGTGCTGCAGAGACGCTCGTGTAATGAGAACCCGGCATGCACCAGCAAGGACGAGGAAGACGGGGACCCGGGGTCCCCACGGGGGCTCCCACCTGGTGGAGGCTGGATGTCTCCAGGACCCAGGGGGACCCACGGGGGCTCCCACCTGGGGGGAGGCTGGGCAAAGTGACAATATCCACTCAGTCCCTGCTGAGCAGCAGGTCAGGGAAGGAGGGTGGAAAGCGCCTCTACTATTTACCAAGTGCAGAGGGTCCTCCACCCATTTCTCTTCACCCTCCCCTGTCTAAAGTGTAAGCACCCCTTCAGAAGGCTACGCCAACAGCTGCATTATTCCAGATGCCCAGTTGGCTCTCTCAGCACTCCCGGATCCCACGTTTACTGGGAGTCATTTACGTAGGAAGCCCTGCGCCTGGTGGTCACATCAAACCAAGATTAACAGTAACACAGTCATCCCAAGAACAGACTTGAGTTGAATCGCGAATCCAGCTCTCTGCTTTTATTAACAGATCCTGTCTGTGAAATGGGTGTGACAATGCTCGTCTCATGGTTTAAACTCAAGGACCGTATCTGTTCCTCTACGAACCAACCTACGCCGCGTCTGCAAGCGACAGACCCTGAAGGTGAAGGTGCCCCCCTTGCCCACCCCACAGTGGGCAGGTGCTGGGTGTGGAGGACACTCGCAGAGAATACAAATGAGTCCCAGCCCACAGCAGCTGATGCCACACACTTTGAAATCGCAGCCCGAGAGGACACAGACACTTGGGAAAGAAAGATCTGAAGGTGCCTCCAGGGCAGAGTGGAGAAGGTGGCATCCGGCCGGAGGGGACAGCACAGACCAGCCCAGACACTGCTGGTCGCAGCCTGCCCCGAGGCCGGGCTGCCCTGTGGGTGCTCGGTGCCCGGAAGCATCAGGGGGCCACCTTGGGTGACCCCAGTGTCACCCCAAGAGCACTTCCCACTGCCCTTCAGGGCTCCTCCAGGAGCAGAGGCTGTGATCCCCGTCTCTCTGCAGGCGGTTCAGAGGCTCTGAGTCTAGGAGATGCCCGTCAGCACCCCAGCCCTGACCAACCCCTCCTGCCCATGTTCCCACAGCGGCAGAGGGTTTTCGTTGGACCCATCATCCACTGACCAGCCAGACCCTGAAATCTGTTGTAAGAAAGATATCAGACGGTCGCTGGGAAGCGGTGGTGCTCCCCTGGGCATTCGTCCGAGGAACAGGGTCTTGTTAACGTGCCATGTCCGGTTCCGAGCATGACTGAAGACTGGGGATGCTGAGGAGGACGGGGAGCACAGAAAGGACCAGAGGGCGGGGCCGCCCCTGGTCAGAGCAGGCTGAGAAGGGGCAGCCTGGGAGGAAGGGGTCAAGGTCAACATCGGCCACCCCGCCTGCGCAGACGACTCTCCCGGGGCAGGATGGATGTCCCTCCTCCCGTGAAGACTGGAGCCACGTGCCCGTCTGGGGCTGCCCAGGGGTCTCCCTTTCCCCACCTGCCCCGACCGGCGAGCAGTGAGCCAACGGCGGTTTCCGCACATGCACGGCGCTGCCCTAGGCTCTAAGAGCACGAGGCGGCATGCCCGGGCCCGGCTTCCGGGGTGGGGTCAGCAGCAGCCTCGGGTCGGCTCTAACGAGCGCTTTAAAGGCCACGGGGTCTGCAGATCTTCAGACGAGCCCGTCTTCACCTGCTTTCAGCAGCACACCCCCGGGGGCACGTCCTCACTGCCGGTGAGGCACCCATGGACTGTGGCTGAGAAACTGTCTGCACCCAGGTCTGAGCACCCCAAAGCGCAGGCCCCTTGGAACCAGCAGCTCAAGGCAAAGCCCAGAGCAGGAGCAGCGAAGGGTGCCGCCCGGAGCCTGGAGGCTGCAGAAGGGAAGGGAGGTGGGAGTGGGGGTCGAGGCTGAGCGAAGCTTTTAGACGTTGCCTCACTCTCCCAACTCCGGTGCTCGAACCTGCACTCAGCGCCCAGCGCAGGTGCGGATAAGTGTTCATAAATCCAGGGACGCGCTGGAGGCTGCGTTTTGCCAGCCCCCACCCCCTCTTCTTGCCTCTCCTCGTCTTTCACAGGAAGGAGGGGACAGGCTGATGCGTGAGTCCCCAGACAGGAGGGTCCCCGTCCCTCACTTGACGTGTAACAGTTATGAACTGCTTCGGGTGGCAGCCCTCAGATGCCCAGGGCGGCCTTAGCCAGAGGGAACCTGCAGAGAGGAAGCCTTCTCCTCCTGCAGGCGGTGGAGATACGGCCAGGGCGTTTATTTATCACAGAAGGCCAGGATGCCCTGAGAGGGCAGACGCTGGATTCCTTCATTTGTGATGAGCGGAAAAACCCTGCCTCAAATAGGCCTAAAGGAAAAGGAAATCTATTCCCTCTCATCGGAAGGGGCTCAGCGTTGGTGAATTCAGTGGCTACGATGTCACAGCTGGCAGGTTCCTTCTGCCCTGCCGTGCCCAGGGCTGATTTTGTCCCCGGGGAGCCGGAACCGGCTGCAGCAGCCCTGACATCATCGACCCACGGACAGTCTCCGCCCAAGGAGCAAGCCCTCCCAGGAGCCCCTCACACGCCCCGCGGTCTCCGACGAACAGCCCCTGGCAGAGGGATGGGGGAAGCCACCTCGCGGGCCTGCACGTCTTGGGGTGTCCTCTCGGGTCAGGGTCGGAATGGCAGCTGGATCCCCCTGAATCAGGCAGGGAGGAGAGGAACCTTCACAAAGTCGGAATTCTGCTCCGCAGGAGGGCAGGTGAGTGGAGGAAGCAGCGGTTGGACGAAAAGCTAAACTGACCGCGCCAGCGTCTTTCCCAGCAGAGAGCTGGTGTGGGGAATGGCTCAGTGGTGGCTTCGTGGCTCTGCCGTGAATGGCTCTTTTATGACCCCCTGGGCTATGGGCTCCTCCGTCCATGGGACTTCCCAGGCAAGAGGACTAGAGCTGGTTGCCATTTCCTTCTCCAGGGGATCTTTCTGACCCTGGGGGTCAAACCTGAGTCTCCTGCCTTGCAGGCGGATTCTTTACCACGGAGCCACCGTGGAGGCCTCCAAATTTCAGGTACGCAGGGACCCCAAAGGGAGAATGACTTGCACGGAACTAATCCCAAGGGCGTCCACGATCGTAAGCAAGGGGACAGGTCCCCCGAGCCCCCAGCAGTCCTCGGGGACGCTGCCATCAGGCTCAGCTCTGTGCCTCTCGCCTGCTCCCCACCCCAGAAGGAGGCTCTGGACGCAGGCTCACGGCAGAGACTGGGGCGGGGGCGGGCGCGGGGGACGTGGCGTGTTGGAGGAAAAGGTGCAGAAGCCCTCTTCTCCTCTGTGTCCCTCCAGTCTCCCCAGGGCCTCCAGATCCCACAGGGCTCCCGGCAGAGCTGAGACCTGCTCCCGGCCCTCGGTGCGGTCTGGACACGGCCCACGGGGACTGCGGCTGAGATCAGAGCTGGCGCCAGCCCAGCCCCACGCCACGGGGCCGAGGAAGACGGCGGCTGGCGGGCTGGGCCTCTGCGGGCGCTCTGGGCCCGCGGCCTCAGGCTCCCGGGGGACGCACCCCCCGGTGTTGCGGCTGTTGCTGCTGTTTAACCGGTCGAGGCTCCACATTAAAACTCAAAACAGGGCTTCACCTGCTCTCCAGTGAGGCGCGGAGGGGCAGGGGCCGAAGCCACACGGCAGGTGCTGGCTGGGACGGGTCCCGGGGTGAGACGGAAGCTTTTCGGCGAAGGAGTACCATGCCTGGCTGACGTCTTCAAAGTGTCCCTCTGGAGCTTAGCTGAGAAGAGACCTTCTCCTTTCTTAAAGTTTTTTTTTATTGGATTATAGTTGCTTTACAGCATCTTTACAGTGTCTTGTGGTCGACCTCATCCCAGAGCCCAACGAGGCCCTGGGCAGTGAGTAGTGTTTCTATTAGCCACAGGGCACGGAGCGAGACGCCCTTATTTATTTATTCGATGTTTTTATTCTCTATTGGGGTGTAGCCGATTAACAGTGTTGTGATGGTTTCAGGTGGCCAGCTAAGGGACTCCGCCATGCATAAACACGTATCCGTCCTCCCCCAGCCTCCCCTCCCATCCAGGCGCCACGTGACCCTGAGCAGAGTTTCCTGTGCTGCACAGCAGTCCTTGCTGGGTGTCCACTTTAAATACAGCAGTGTGTGCACGTCCATCCCCAGCTCCCTGTCCCTTGCCCTTAGCAACCATCGTTTGTTCACTAAGAAATTTCCTTACTTAAACTGAGATAAATTTTGTATTAGAAAGCATTTATTTGGGGGAACAGAGTTAAGAAACTTAGTTGAGCTTTAAAAAAATGCTGATACAGGAACTGAGGGGAGCTAAATATGGAACATTATTACACCGTGTGGTGGAAAAGAGGTTGGCTGTGCATTATTTTACTTCATTCTATTTGGCTTTGAATTATGGGAGTTTATTCCTTCACAGTTCTGAAGGCAAGATGTCCAAAGACAAGGTATTAGCAGGGTTTGGTCCTTCTTTTTGTATTATAAAAATTTATTATGAAATTTTAAAAATTTATTTATTTTAATTGGAGGCTAATTTTACAATATTGTAGTGGTTTTTGCCATACACTGACATGAATCACCCATCGGTGTACATGTGTTCCCCATCCTGAACTCCCCCTCCCACCTCCCTCCCCACCCCATCCTTCTGGGTCATCCCAGTGCACCAGCCCTGAGCATCCTGTCTCATGCATAAATTTTTAATTATAAAAAACACATAACAAAATTTACCATTTTGACCATTTTTAAGTGCATAACTAAGGAATGTGTGTATACACGTATTCATGCTGTGTACAGACAATTTTAGATAAATATTTGATTGAGGTATACCTACTACAGAAAAGTGCACAGAATTTTCACAAAGTGGACATCCCCATGTAATCTAGTCCAGATCAGAAAAGAATGCTGTCAGTGCCTGAGGAGGCTTCCAAACGTCCCTCTGAATCGTGTCTCTTTTGTCCCACGTCCAGAAGGTAACCAGCCACTAACTGCCTTCAGCCACCACAGCATAAGTTTACCTGTTTTGAACTTGGCATAAATGGGTGACAGGGGATGCACGCCTATGTGTCTGACTGCTTTAGTTCACAGTCATGTGTGAGAGACTCCTCCGTGTTCTGGTAACTGTTCCTTTTCGTTGTTGTATAGTATTCCATTGTATGGCCATAGCACAAACTTGCTATTCTGCTGTTGATGAACACTTGATTGGCTTTCAGCTTTGAACTATAATGAAAATATTCTTTACTAGCTCAGTGGGTGTTTCTGTGAGGACTTTTGCTCTTGCCTTTTGATGCACACTTGTGATGCAAGTCCAGGAGCAGACTCACTGAACGGTGGGGTTGGCGTATGTTCAATTTTAGTCAGCTTGTTGCTGTGCAGTTGCCAAGCCATGTCTGATTCTTTGCGACCCCATGGACTGTAGCCCACCAGGCTCTTCTGTCTGTGGGATTTCCCAGGCAAGAATACTGGAGTGGGTAGCCAGTTCTTTCTCTAGGGGATCTTCCCCACCCAGGGATTGAACACATATCTTGATACTATCCTAGAATTTTCTTAAGTGATTGTACCAGTTTACATTCTCAGTAATAGCGTATTAGAGTTCTAATTAGTTTATGTCTTTGCCAACTGTTGGTATAGTTTGTCTTCTTAACATCAATTCTGGTGCCTGTGTAATAGAATCTCACTAGAGTTTTAACTTGCATTTCCTTGATGAACAGTAAGGCTGAACACATTTTCAGATGCTTATTGGCCCATTTGGATGTCTTCTTTCATGAGGCACCTATTCAAGACCTTGACCTTTTTTAAAAAAAACTGACTTATTTTTTCTGACTGATTTGTAGGAAATCTTTATATTTTCTGGGCACAGGTTTTTCATTGAATATATGTATTGCAAATATCTTCTCTCACTCTGTAGCTTGCTTTTCACTCTCTCCCCTACTAGCGACTTTTCTTGATCAGAAATTCTTAATTGTAACATAGTCCAGATTAACAGTCTTTCCTTTAAAACCAGTGCTTTTCCTGTGTTCTGTTTGAGAAATACTTGTCCGTCTCAAAAGTCATGGAGACATTTCCCTATGTCGTTTTCTAGAGCTTTATTGTTTCACCTGTCCCATTTGCATCCGCAGTTCACCCTGGAGCTGATTTTGTACACGGCATGAGGGGAATCATTCTTTCTATTAACTCTGCTTCGTTTCTTTCAAAAACCCGTTCATAGTGATGTTTCAGGCTAAATGAGTCAGACATGCCAGAGAAACCTGGCTTCCATGGAACAACCTCCCTATTTTGTCCTCAATTAGAGAAAAGACTCCTTTTACCCCAATCCATAAAAAGAAGACATCAAGCTATACTGAACCTCGTTTTCTGACAACTGTGTGGGTGTTAGGAGGTTCCGGAAGTCCCTAGAATTCTGTCCTTACAAAGAGGACGCATGTCTCTTCTGTGTGCCTCTTGGGGTCTCTTTTTCTAAAAGTGAACATAAATATTTCCCTTCTGCTCGAGGCGTGGCGCCTGGGTCTATGAACTCCTGCCTTGTCACGCGGAAAGTAAGAATCTGTGAGTCACCTACCTGTCATTCATCCGTAACCACGGTTACCCGCCTCCGGGTGATAGAGGGTCTCCGGTCAGGTGACAGTCGGGCTGCACAGCCTCTGACTGAGGGGTGTTTCTCCCAGGCTAGGTTACTGACTCGCTAGGTGGAAAGCTGTCTTCCAAACTCCTCGTCCCACGGCGCTCTGCTTCCGTGGCTGCGATCGCACGTGAAGCCCTCTGAGACGCAGCGCAGCTCTGAGTGCGTCTCAGCCTCCCCTCCGGCATCAGCCCTGCCCCCCTTTCACTCCGTCCACCGCCTCTGAGCCTGATGGAGTATACTGTCGGTGGAAAGTCACTCTCCTTTGATGCCGCATTCCCTCTTTCTCTTTTCGCTTTTTATGCCTGTTGCAGATAGTCTTCAATAGCTTTATTGCGCTGCCATTTTGCTTTGAAAGAGATATTGCTCTTTTTTAAAGAGCAGGTTTATCTTTTAGCAAAAATCCATCTTTTAGAGTTTTCAGGCCTCCGTTAGCAGTTTGTTTGATTTCATGACACCCTCTCTCCCCAAAACAAGGGCCAAAATCGTACAAGGCAGGCTTCTACAAAGTAACTCTGATTTGGTTTTGGGAAAAGGTCAAGGAATTTGCAATGTCACAGCCTAACGTAATGGAAATATCACGCGAATGGGAGCAAGTGGAGGGGATTCCAGGCCCAGTTTTGCTGTCAGTTCCTCATACGACCTGATGTTTCTCTTCATAATCTCAGTTTCCTTGTTACTTAAATGGAGGAACTGCCTCTCGAGGTCAATGTCAAATGTAATCGTGTAGATTTCTCTGCAAACGGACACACCTGAGGTTGGAGGGTCAGGAGTATGAACCAGTCATATAGAGTTCCTTTACCTCTATTAAGGCTTTCTATTTTAAAGCATGTGTATATGGAGACTTTCCTACACCTGCGTGCACGTGTATCATGTGCCTGGTCGTGTCTGACTCTGTGCCCCACGGCCTGCAGCCCACCAGGCTCCTCCGTCCATGGGATTCTCCAGGCAAGAAGACTGGAGTGGGTAGTCGTTCCCTTCGCCAGGGGATCTTCCTGACCCGGGGATCGAACCTGCGTCTCCTGCATTGCAGGCAGATTCTTTACCATCTGAGCCACCAGGGAAGCACTGTAACAGAAGTCAGTCTTACTGAGTTTCATCTCACACACACACACACACAAACACATACACACATACACACACACACGCACACACACGCACACAGAGCAAAACAACGGAAACCTGAGTAATGGCTTCCTTAGACTTCAGTGTTCATGACAGTGAAAGTGAAGTACAAAAAAGACTGGATAGTTTTCGGCATTAATTTCAAATTTGATCTATTAATTTATTTTGTATAGAATCATTTAAAGGTTGATATTTCTGTTTTAAACTATTTCACTTGAGTCTTTTGAAAATACATCATGAAATCAGATATACAGTAGCTGCTATTATTTTTCTCTTTTGATATGTAGCTTAGAAATATATTTTTAAAAAGCCCTGGTGATGGAGGTTTCTGGGGAATGTTCACGGTATCAGCACACACTTATTGGGCATTTTCTGTGTATAAGGCCCTGTGGAGATGTCAAAGACGTAAATAAGATGTGAATGTTATCTTTAGGAAGTCTGCAACCAGCCTGGACAAATGAGACTCAAGTGAAAATGTAAATCACAGTAAAAAAGTAAATAATGATCAAAAGTCATGATTCCCAGGCATTTTTTTTTTTTTTTTTAAGAATCTGATAAAGTGATTCTAAAGTTCATTGGGAAGAAAAAGTGAGCAAGAACTGCCAAGAAAAAGTTGAAAAGAATTATAAGCAGTGACTGGGGAGGAGGAAGTGTTTGCACTGCCAGCTGCCCAAAAGGACAATAAAACCTCTGCCATTACAGAAGTCTGCAAACATTTAGGATCAAATAAGATAACAGAAACAGACTCAAGGATGTGCATGTGTGCGGCAGATTCAATCTATGATATGGCATTTTAAATCACAGAAAAAGATGGTATTTCATAATCGGAAAACTCTGTGGAGGGCTTCAGAGGTGGCACCGATGGTAAAGGATCCACCTGCCAACGCAGATGTAAGACACCGGGGTTCGATCCCCGGGTCAGAAAGATCCCCTGGAGGAGGGCATGGCAGCCCACTCCGATATTCTTGCCTGGAGAATCCCATGGACAGGGGAGCCTGGTGGGCTGCAGTCCACGGGGTCACAAAGAGTTGGAGGTGACGGAGTGACTGTGCACTCACATCTGTGAATCAGCTGGGTGGTTCTTCTCAATCAGACCAGCTTGTCAGCGCCCTGCTGGGCTCCGTCGTGTATCTGCAGTCAGGCTGGCCACAGATGCCAGGGATGAGCTCACCCAGCGTTCTGGCGGTTGACAGGAGGTCGGCAGGGGTGGCGGGGTGACTGGGCCACGTGTGGAGGCCTCCAGTACGCCAGCTTGGCTTCGTCCCGTGGGGGCCACTGTAGGGTTCCCAAGAGCAGCCAGGAGCCCCCCAGCGTGTGAGCACGCCGCCAGTCTCCGCTCGGATTCACCTGGCTCGTCAGGTCTCACGGCCAGCACAGATTTTAAGGTTGGAGACGTAGGGGCAAGTGCTAGGTGGGCAGCTTTACATGCTCTCGTGATGCACTAGTTGATAATGACCCTTAGAAACCGTCTCAGTGGGGACTTCCTTGGTGGTCTAGTGGCCAAGACCCCATGCTCCCAGTGCAGGGGGCCCTGGTTCCCTCCCTGGTCGGGAACTAAGAGTCCCCACGCTGCAGCTGAAGTTCTCACAGGCTGCAACTAAGACCCAGTGCAGTCAAATTCATTATATTTTTTTTTAAAAAAGACATCTAGATGTCCAAAAACAAGGAAATGGCAAAATAAAATGCATTTCAGCCATACAATGGACAAGGCATGATATTACAGGGGAAAACTGATATATAAAGATGCCTTGTGAAAACACAAAACCTCTTTCATGAAAAAAGAAAAAGCTTGAAAAAAAGACACAAAAGCAAAGTCTAAAATGTTTCACACCTATCTCTGAACAGGAGAGTTATGAGAGAAGTATTTCCTTCAGTTATAACTTGGACTGGTCTCCAACTCTTGGGACCATAGGTAAGCTACCAAAACTCTTCAGGCCACAGTTTCTTCATCTATAAAATGGGAGTTACACATTAATATCTACCTGGATAAGTTGTCATGAGGACTATATAAGATGTTTCACGTGAAGGGTTTCACACATAGCCAGGCAAATAATAATTGGTCAATACATGGTAGATAAGAATTCTTTTTTTTTTTTTTCAATTAGAGAACAGAATAATACTGCTTTTAAACCATAGGTTTAAAAGATACAGGCTTAGAATAGCATTTGTATTTACTTAGTACCCATTGATTGAAAAAGTACATGACAAAAAGTGTCAATACCTTTTAGCAATGTTTTCTATTAGATTAGTATTTTATTAATACCAATGTGAAAAATGGCAGTCCATAGAACATGTGATAAATATTTACTGAATCCACAGATGACGTGTGCTGTGCAAAGGGATTTGAAGCCTTGCCAGTGATTTTTGTCTCGTGGTTTGGGAGACAATTATTTGAGACAACAAAGGAAAAGATGTAACAAGCAGAGGCTGATGAACTGCTAATGGAATCCTCTCGGCAGTAAATGGATAATGTGTGTGTGCTCAGTCGTGTCCAACTCTTTGCGACCCCCGTGGACTGGAGCCCGCCAGGCTCCTCTGTCCCTGGGGTTCTCCAGGCAAGAACACTGGAGTGGCTGCCGTTTCCTCCTCCGGGGCGTCTTTCTGACCCGGCAACTGAATCCTTGTCTGGTGTCTCCTGCAGAGGCAGGTGCATTCCTTCCCGGTAGCGCCACCTGGGAAGCCCTACGTGGATATTGCCGTTTGCCTAAGATTTCTTAAACTTGTTAAGAAATTTCTTATACTCGTTGATTTCTTAAACATTAAGACTTGTTCTCTATTATAAATGGCACCAGAGACCTGTATGGCCCCAGCTGTGACCAGCCACGGTCTGTCTTCCTTGCCTTCTGTTCTTGGCTCAGACTCACTGCCCTCAGGGTTCCATGGAGGCACAGATCGCTTAAAGCTGGTGCTTCCTGGGTGCTGTTTGCTTTTTTAAATCTCGCATGTGACTTTCAGAGTTTGACTAGTTTGGAGTCCACAGCAAACCTCCCAGCTTAAAAAAAAAAAAAAACTCCCAGCTTATTTTGTCCCCAGAATTCTTCCAAAAAAAGAATCGTTTATTTGTTTGGCGGCACTGGGTCTTAGCTGCGGCACGCGCTTCGCTGCAGCATGCGGGAGGTCTCAGCTGTGGCATGCAGGGTCTAGTTGGTGACCAGGGATCGAACCTGGGCCCCTGTACCGGGAGCGCAGAGCCTTAGCCACCGGGCCACCAGGGAAGTGCCCCAGTGTTCTTTCAAACGCTCTTCATTCCCTAAATCTCATTACAGCAGAAGGAAACACGAAGTGGGTGAGACGCGTGCCCCTTTCAACAACCCACTGGAGGCCTGCTGGTCGGACAGCAGTGTTGCGGCGCGAGGTTCTGAGAAGGGGCGGCTGCTTTCAGCGGCTCAGCTGTGCGCAGGGCCGCTGCTCCCTGACACGCGGGGCGCCCCTCTTACTGCCCGTCCCCGAGGTTTCTCCTGGATGCACTGAAACAGTGCTGCCCCGCCTTTCCTTTGGAGGAATCTGGTAACATTCTACGAGCTTCCATCTCCGCCGTATCATTCTGGGCAGAAGAGACCCCGTTTTTGTTCCCTCTCACAGAAGGTTGCCCATCGTCTTATTTCAGACACCTCTGCCGGGACCTCCCGGGGAGGCCCAGACAACGTCAACACGCTCGGCGCGACGGCCGTCGAATCAGCCGGGCAGGGGCTTCCGAGAGCAGCGTATCCTAAGGAGTGGGTTTTACTCTCCTCCTGATTTTGGCCCCAGCCAGACCTTGAGGAAGTAGCTCAGGAAAGATCCCAGGAGACCCTCGGGTCCTCTTCTTGGACAACCGGGAGCCTGGTCCTGGGCCAGGACGGCCTGGGGAGTAGGAGCTGAGTGTTATCTGCCGCATCTTCGCCTGAGGCCCCAGCTTCATTCCTGCTGACCCGTGACCCAGGCCTCTTGTCTCCTTGCTGGCTTCACGCTGAGCCCTGGGAAGCACAGGCCGCTTTATTCTTGTGCAGGGGTCCCACCTTTCCTCTCACCCACCCCTCCTCACAGGAGCCCTAGGAATACAGAGCGAAGCATTTCGAGATACACTCTCTGTTTCTCCAGGGAAATGGATCTCCCTGTGCAGCCAGCCTGCCTCGGGCTTTGGCAGCCTCTGGGTACAAATGAGGTCATGTCCCTGGATCCCCACAGCCCGATTCTGCAGAGCCGGAATGTCTTCCCCAATCCTCACTCCCCAAAGCCCCCGGGCCGTGTCCGACTCCCAGAGCGCCCCGGAGTCTGCAGGTGGTTCTGAGCGGCCCGAGTGCAGTGAGCGCACTTTGGGCCCCTGTAACTTGAACAGCCACGGCCACCCTGCTAGTCCTTGGGGCCGTGATGCCCACAGGGTCAGCGGGACTCGCCGGGCACGGCAGCTGCTAGGGTGGGGCTGGAATCGGCAGCCGCCTCGCCGCTGCTGCTGGCGCTCACGGAGCCTGGGGAGCCCACTGGTTACCGTGTGCTGCCCTCGGCCATAGCGGAGCCTCCAGCTGTCCCCCGAGAGCACAGCTGCCTGTTCAGCCCTCTGCTCCTGCTGGAGTCAACCTTCGGGGTCAACCTTCCTTAACTGACCCTGGCTCTGGAGAGCTGTGGGAAAGAATGGTGTTGCCTGTAGAAACTAAAAAAAAAAAAAAAACTCCCAGCTTATTTTGTCCCCAGAATTCTTCCAAAAAAAGAATCGTTTATTTGTTTGGCGGCACTGGGTCTTAGCTGCGGCACGCGCTTCGCTGCAGCATGCGGGAGGTCTCAGCTGTGGCATGCAGGGTCTAGTTGGTGACCAGGGATCGAACCTGGGCCCCTGTACCGGGAGCGCAGAGCCTTAGCCACCGGGCCACCAGGGAAGTGCCCCAGTGTTCTTTCAAACGCTCTTCATTCCCTAAATCTCATTACAGCAGAAGGAAACACGAAGTGGGTGAGACGCGTGCCCCTTTCAACAACCCACTGGAGGCCTGCTGGTCGGACAGCAGTGTTGCGGCGCGAGGTTCTGAGAAGGGGCGGCTGCTTTCAGCGGCTCAGCTGTGCGCAGGGCCGCTGCTCCCTGACACGCGGGGCGCCCCTCTTACTGCCCGTCCCCGAGGTTTCTCCTGGATGCACTGAAACAGTGCTGCCCCGCCTTTCCTTTGGAGGAATCTGGTAACATTCTACGAGCTTCCATCTCCGCCGTATCATTCTGGGCAGAAGAGACCCCGTTTTTGTTCCCTCTCACAGAAGGTTGCCCATCGTCTTATTTCAGACACCTCTGCCGGGACCTCCCGGGGAGGCCCAGACAACGTCAACACGCTCGGCGCGACGGCCGTCGAATCAGCCGGGCAGGGGCTTCCGAGAGCAGCGTATCCTAAGGAGTGGGTTTTACTCTCCTCCTGATTTTGGCCCCAGCCAGACCTTGAGGAAGTAGCTCAGGAAAGATCCCAGGAGACCCTCGGGTCCTCTTCTTGGACAACCGGGAGCCTGGTCCTGGGCCAGGACGGCCTGGGGAGTAGGAGCTGAGTGTTATCTGCCGCATCTTCGCCTGAGGCCCCAGCTTCATTCCTGCTGACCCGTGACCCAGGCCTCTTGTCTCCTTGCTGGCTTCACGCTGAGCCCTGGGAAGCACAGGCCGCTTTATTCTTGTGCAGGGGTCCCACCTTTCCTCTCACCCACCCCTCCTCACAGGAGCCCTAGGAATACAGAGCGAAGCATTTCGAGATACACTCTCTGTTTCTCCAGGGAAATGGATCTCCCTGTGCAGCCAGCCTGCCTCGGGCTTTGGCAGCCTCTGGGTACAAATGAGGTCATGTCCCTGGATCCCCACAGCCCGATTCTGCAGAGCCGGAATGTCTTCCCCAATCCTCACTCCCCAAAGCCCCCGGGCCGTGTCCGACTCCCAGAGCGCCCCGGAGTCTGCAGGTGGTTCTGAGCGGCCCGAGTGCAGTGAGCGCACTTTGGGCCCCTGTAACTTGAACAGCCACGGCCACCCTGCTAGTCCTTGGGGCCGTGATGCCCACAGGGTCAGCGGGACTCGCCGGGCACGGCAGCTGCTAGGGTGGGGCTGGAATCGGCAGCCGCCTCGCCGCTGCTGCTGGCGCTCACGGAGCCTGGGGAGCCCACTGGTTACCGTGTGCTGCCCTCGGCCATAGCGGAGCCTCCAGCTGTCCCCCGAGAGCACAGCTGCCTGTTCAGCCCTCTGCTCCTGCTGGAGTCAACCTTCGGGGTCAACCTTCCTTAACTGACCCTGGCTCTGGAGAGCTGTGGGAAAGAATGGTGTTGCCTGTAGAAACTGCCCAAGTCCTTGATGTTCCAGCTCTGAGGGTTCAAACAATGAAGCCGTCTTCTTCCAGGTACAGGAGGGCGTCAGGAAGACTGGGTCAGGTGGACTTCGGTTTAAGTCCAAGACGCTCTGCCTTGAATCAGTTCTCTTCTCTGATTTTTATGTTTCAGAGCTGATAGACTCTAGGATGCCCTGGACTCTCGGGGCATCACATACAACGTGTGCCGTATACACCGCACAAATCTGAAAGGAGCTTAGAAAGTAAATGGCTCCCCCTAGAGTTGTTCAGTGCACGACCCGCACAACTGTTCACAGCGACCCTTGGCGTTCTCTCTCAGCCTCTGTTGCCCTCACTGTAATAGGGATGCTTTGCAATCCTTCGCCCGTGGGAGGGTCAGAGATCCACTCACTCATCGCCTCCCGTATTAATCAGTCTTTATAAACATTTGCAACAGCAGAGAGATGCTGGCAGAATGTCACTCAAAGCCCAACCTGTGTCCTTGAAAGACAGGCTCTCGCATCTCTTTAGCCTCTGAGATCATTGTGACGCATAGAGACCAGTAAATCTTGACAGAGGGTAAGTGTTCCTCCTACCAGAAATCCCTGCCAAGCCGCCTGGAACAGGAAATAGAGTCATCGCTGGGGTCACAGCCCCTGTGTTTTCCTGACGTCAGCATCTCTGCTGCCGCTCCCTGGATAGAGACCATCTGCTGAAATGCCCGCCTCCGCCTGCGTCTCCTCTTGTCACTGCTGTGAGGGCTGCGGGGGGTCTCGGAACAGGCTCTGCGCCTCTGTCCTTCTCCACGGCCCCCGGGGCTCTGTGCCTCTGCGGGCACTGCTCAGACTGCGCACCCACCACTCGGGAGCCTGCGGCTGGGTCGTTGGACCTTTATTTGTCAGAACAGAGTCCCAGCTGGCTACTTCAGACAATGAGATAATCAATAGTGTTAGTGATTCCGCGTCCACAGATTTTCTCCGCACAGTTCACGGTGCCCGCGGAGAAATAGGACTTGAAAGAATTTACCAGGCGGCTCAGACGAGCGAGCTGAAAATGCTGGTGAACAATGGCATCTATATATAGGGCTGCCCGGACCCATCCCCAGCCGCAAGCTGTGACACCGGGCCTCTCTCCTCACCCAGTTCTGCTAAACGCCAGAGCTGCTTGTGAAGAACTAGCCGGGCCCCTCACTATGGTCTTGTTTGATTTGGGGGAAGCCACGATGAGAACATCACTCAGCCCAGAGCCAGGCAGGGTCGTGGGTCGGAGTCCAGGCTCAGCTCTCCCGGAGACCCGCTGTGCCAGCCTGCAGGTCACTTAACCCCTGGGGCCTCTGTTCTCTCTTATGTGATTTAAAAGGACGACATTAGCAGAGATGAGAGAAAGTGGTTTTAAAGGCAGGCAGAACTGGGTTTTAACCCCAACTCCTACCACTTTCCAGCTGGTCGTGTTGTTGAATGCTGAGCCGGCTTCCTCTTCACTAAAATGAACAAGTGCCTACTCACCAGGCTGGCCTGGGAAAGGATGAAACAGGAAAAATATGTGCCAGACGCATAGTAGGTCTTCAGTGAGTGCTGAGTTGTCCTTTGCTCTCTGCAGCCTTGCCCAGCTGTGTTAAAAGCTGGACTTGGCGTCAGAAAGCCTGGATCTAAGTCTCCGCGGATTCAGCGTGTGCAGGTCACACGGTGTCTCTGAGCCTGTCCCCGATCTTGTAACGGTCTTCTCGCTCCTGGGAGCAAATGGGGCAGTGCAGGGAAAGTGCCTGAAGACATAAAAGATGGTGCAAGTCAGAAGGCGGGGCGCTCCCCCGGCCCGCCCCCAGCTGTCACCCTCTCTGGCCCCTCCACCGCATCATTAAAAACTCCCAAGGAGTGGATGCGGAGAGGGTGTGCCTTCTCAAAGGGGCCACATATGTTTCCACTGCTCAGCCTGCCTTCTCATGGAATGTTTTCGAAGCACCAGCCCAGTTACCACCCAGCCCAGGAGCCTCCAAGACCAGTGGTCAGGTGAATACGCCTTCCCAGAGGTCCCTGACCTCAGGGTCTTCAGTGAGGGCAGGGAGGGAGAAGCCGACACGATCCCAAAATAACAGGTGAGCCTCCCGCTGGAGTCCCAGGCAGCCGGGCACTCAGGGGTCTGTGTGGCGGGGCTCCTGGAGGAGGGCCGACTCTCACAAGGGTGGGGGAGGGCAGGCATCACTTCCTGGGGGTCCTTCCTGGATTACGCGTGGCTGTGCTCCACGAGGGGACACGCAGGCCTTGTGTTCATGCCCGCTCCCCAACATGGAGACTCCCATCACTTCCCTCCAGCATTTCCCACAACAGCCAACAACCCCTGAGTTCACGGCTCAGCAGTTAGGAAGCTGACCCCTGGCCCCTCAGGCACCTGGACACACATTCTTAAAACGCTTCATTTCAGGGTAATAGATTCAAGCGTAACCGTCCCCTCGTGACACACCAGACAGAGGGCCAGGAAGGCATTTAATTGGATTGAGGAGACTTTAAAAACGGGTTTTCACGGCTGGGACCCATATGGAGAATTAGGCGACCATCACGGCAACGGCGTTTTACAGTTGTAAGAACCCGATGCGAAGAGTGACTCATTTGAAAAGACTCCGATGCTGGGAGGGATTGGGGGCAGGAGGAGAAGGGGATGACCGAGGATGAGGTGGTTGGATGGCATCACCGACTCAATGGACATGGGTTTGGGTGGACTCTGGGAGCTGGTGATGGACAGGGAGGCCTGGCGTGCTGCGGTTCACGGGGTCGCAGAGAGTTAGACACGACTGAGCGACTGAACTGAACTGAACTGAAGAAACTTTGGTGAAAGCGCCTCTGAATTTTTGTAGAAGCCAAAAAAAAAAAAAAAAAAAGCATGTATAAAAAGAAAATGTTTTCTAGATGTTTATGAAATCCTGTATGAATTAATCTATCTAGTGTTCATGGAATGGTTTCCCGTCTCCAGGGAAGAATCGCTCACTGATTCAATCAGTGGAGCTCAGATGCTGGCCTTCCTGAGAGCCAGAGAGTGTGTCTGCACAGGGGGGACTGGGCGGAGTGACCCCCTCCACAGTGACTTGTGTCAAAGCATGGGGATATTCTTCTACGTTCCCCTCCTGGGGACCCCACCTCCCACCGGATTTTCACCTTCCTCACTCACCAATTCCCCAGCAACGCCCTGGCGTCAGATTTCATTCTCACAGCCGGGGTGAGAGGACATCTGTGCCCCTCCACGGGCCCTAACCCTTCCCCGACCACAGCCGGGATCTCAGAACTGGGGTCTGCTTGGAGCCGAGGCGTCAGCTGAGCCTGACATCAGCACATAGGTCAGGGCGGCCAGACAGGCCCTGCGGAGCCCTGGGTCCCAGGAAGGAGCCTCAGGGCCCCTGGAAGGGGTGGGAGAGACTCAGGGGGCCTGACTTTGGGCCCCCAGTCCCCGTGCATGTGGACCACCTCCCTGGGCCCCCTTCCTCTCCGCCCCCAGCTCGGGTGGTCAATGGGGAGAGCTGGCAGGAGCCTGGAGTGAGATGGGGCGGTGCTGGGCTGGAGCTGCCGAGCGCCTCTCTTGTCAGTTCTGCCTCCCATGTGCCAGGGGGGCGGGGGCTTAGTGTGTAATGGGGACGGAGCTTCAGTTCAGGGAGTGAAAACCTGGGAGATGATGATGGTAATGGTTGTGCACCAGTGTGAATGGACTTAGTGGACTGAACAGTTAAATATGGTTTAGACAGTAGGTTTTATATTATGTGATTTGACCAAAATTAAAAAAAAAATTCATAGAAAGCAAAGAAAATCATCCAGCATCCTCACTTAGAGCCGGAATTAGGGGATGCGGAGAGAGATCACACCAGGAAAATGGACCGATGTCACACATGTTAAGCACACTGGCCGGCACGCTCCGGCAGTGGGACATTCGTCCTGCTGACTCCCTTCTCGTGGGCAGCTTCGGGCTGACCTTGACCGAAGGTCGTTCTTCCTCTCGGAGTCGGCGTCTCCGCACGCGTGTCTCCCGGGCGCTGCTCTGCCTCTGGGTGCCCAGCCTGCCCCCAGCTTTGTAAGCAGCCCGCACGTTGATAACCCTCAGGCGACCTTCACTCGAGTGGCCACTTGGCTCCTGCAGACCGTGGCGGACACAGCGGTTAACAGATGAGTCACCGGCGCTGGCCAGGTCACACCTGGGAGTGGCGTGTGCTGGTGACATGTCCTAGAACTGGAGCCCACTCCTCAGGAGAGCCAGCAGAAGCCCCCAACCGTGGGTGACCGCCACGCCCTCTGTCTTAAAAGCAGCTTTTCCCAAAAAGTTTTGTCCACTGAGGCCTGCCTTTCCCAACAACTCCTCTAGTCCTAGGATGGGGAAAAAATCCCTTTTCACAAAGCTGACTCTGGAAACCCCTAGGCCCCACTGCAGACCCCCCAGGGAAGAATCTACAGTGTGGGGCCAACAGCCTCGCGTTCTGGAAGCTGGTTCTGGGGGGAAGTCCCAGCCCAGGGGCTTTCAACCTTTGCCGCGTGTGGCAATCCTCTGGGAGCTCCAGACAGTCTGATACCACGCCCGCAGGCCAGAGAGAGCAGGC
Source organism: Cephalophus harveyi (assembly GCA_006410635.1). Lineage (NCBI taxonomy): Eukaryota > Metazoa > Chordata > Mammalia > Artiodactyla > Bovidae > Cephalophus > Cephalophus harveyi. The sequence continues at coordinate 295,566 of SJYT01060631.1, forward strand.
TCTGATGGACACTGGCCGTGAGACCCGAGAAAAGCCCCTCTGATCCAGTGTCCTCAGGAGAGATGGGAAGGCACATCTCATTCTTGGGTTGCTGGGAGGACCACGAGGCTGGCAAGCAGCCATTGGCCTGAGCCTCCACCTTCACCACCCTCCCCCCATCCCACCCCCAGCACTGTCCTGGGCAGAAAGTGCAAAGCCGGTCACTGGAAGATCCAGACCACTGGGTTCTGAAGAGTGGTCCTTGGATCCCAGCATCACTCCAGAACTTGCCAGAAACCCAGATCCTCCGACCTCATCCCAGATCCACTTATGCTGAGAGTCTGGGAACGGGGTCCAGTAATTGACCTTTAAACAAATCTCCCTAATGATTCCGACTTATGCCAAGTTCAAGGCACTCTTCTCTTTATCTGTGGTGATTTCTAGAATTGCCAGCTGTGTCTTCTCCCTGCTCAGCCTGGGTTAGACCCTTCGGCCGACTGGACTCTTCCACTCCATAGACACCCCTGGCCTTAAATTCTCACCACTCAGTTCAAGACCAGCACCTCCCACCAGCTCGCCAGGGGTTGTTTGGCTGTCTGAGCACAGGCTGGCTTCCGGGGCTCACTGCCCATGGAACTAGGGAGCGGGGCCAACACAAATACGGAGTCACCAGCAGATCCACGGCCATCATTTGGGGGAAGAACTTACTTTCCTGTTTTGCTTTTGAAATGGCGACTGGCTTTGGGCTTCCCTGGTGGCTCAGATGGTAAGAAATCTGCCTGCAATGCGTGAGACACAGGTTCAATCCATGATTAGAAAGATCCCCTGGAGAAGGAAATGGCAACCGACTCCAGTATTCTTGCCTGGAGAACCCCATGAACAGAGGAGCCTGGAGGGCTGCAGTCCATGAGGTTGCAAAGAGTTGGACATGACTGAGTGGCTAACACTTTCACTGTGTTTACTAATAAATGACTCTGCTAAGTACTTTGGCCACCTCATGCGAAGAGTTGACTCATTGGGAAAGACTCTGATGCTGGGAGGGATTGGGGGCGGGAGGAGAAGGGGACGACCGAGGATGAGATGGCTGGGTGGTATCACCAACTCGATGGACGTTAGTGTGAGTGAACTCCGGGAGTTGGTGATGGACAGGGAGGCCTGGCGTGCTGCAATTCATGGGGTCACAAAGAGTCGGAGACGACTGAGCAACTGAACTGAACTGAACTGAATTCTTCCTCATGAGATAAGGACCCTTGCGATAAATATGTCTGCCCTGGGACATAGCACCTTGGAAGCAGTTCTCCTTTAAGGCCCATGGGGATGTGTGTGTGTGGTTGCCTGGATGTGTGCCTGTGAGTCTGGGGTTAGGGTATGTAGGTAGTAGGATCTGAGGAGAGAGGAAGGCAAGACTGTCTCTTTGTAATGAAAGAGTTCCACTAAAGAGTCTGGTTTGGAGGTTCTGGGACAGGAAGGGCTGCAGCAGGGATGTGTGCTACGGAGTCTTCCCAGCTGGGAGCCTGCATTTCATCCGCGTGCTCATCTCTCAGGCACGGACGGAGGGCCTCTGCCCTCCACTGCCCAGTGCCCTGAAGACCAGTCCAAGCAGGGGCAGGCCTCCTTCACTCGGTTCAGTGGGAGAAGCCCACCATCACAAACCCCAGCTGGAGATCTACCCTCCTGTTGGGTTAGACACGGGTATCAGGTGAGTGTGGCTGCTGGCTGGGGAGACAATGATTAGAGTTCCATCACGAAGCCAGTGTCCTTGCCTGGCAGGTTCGGGACCTTACAGAGAACCTCCTGCTCCCCTAGACTGCAGTCATTGCCCGTCTTGTGATTTCTTTGGAGCGGGGGTCCCACACGTGTATGAAAAGGGTTCTAGGGTTTAGAGGTCATTCTTTACTGCAGTGGATGCAAGGATGCAAACGAGCTCAGATTTGCTCACAAAACAGGAGATCACCAGCTGGGCTGCTCTTCATCTCAGAGTGTCTTCAAACTGAGCAGCAGGGAGGATTTCTGGGGGGCCAAAGGGATGCAGTGTCAAATAGTGTGGGGGCTTCTCTCTGCTGGGCAGCCTGGTCCATCTCAGCTGCTGCCAGCGGTTCAGCCATGGGCTGTCTCCGGGGGGCATATTTTAACCCACGTGTAACAGGTGATGCAGTTCCACGTCCAGGTGGAACTGCAGGTGGCCCGGCAGCAGAAGATGCGATGGAGACTCATTACCTGACAGAGAAAGTTCCACCGCTTTCTCTGTAGATGCAGATCCTGCAGCAGAGTCTGCACCGGTGGGAAACAGTGGAGCCTGTTACAGATTTATCGCTCAGGATTTGACACGACAATTCACCCTTCAGATCTTTATCCGAGAAGATTCTTCATGTGGCATCGCTTTCTCTGAATGTCTTTACATCTTAAATATGTAAACATTCACACAGACTTTGGTGCCATTCGTTGTTTCGTCAGGATGATGAGGATGATTATGAAATAAATTAAGGACCATAATCATAAATGTAAAATGTGCCTCGATGTTTATGAATCACGGTGGTGAAACTGCTTTATATCTCTGTGTTAGATCCTTGTCAAATTCCATTTAAACGTGATTTAAAAAGTAATGTTCTGGCGCAAACCAAGATTTTTGTAACAGAAGTTAACCAAGCGCTTTAGACGTTGTTGCTATGGGGACCATCAGAGGTGAAGTCCGGTCCTTACCAGGGACCTCCTCAGCCAAGAGTACATTGTTTGGGTGTAGTCTATAGATGTGAGTGAACTCCGGGAGTTGGTGATGGACAGGGAGGCCTGGCGTGCTGCAATTCATGGGGTCACAAAGAGTCGGAGACGACTGAGCAACTGAACTGAACTGAACTGAATTCTTCCTCATGAGATAAGGACCCTTGCGATAAATATGTCTGCCCTGGGACATAGCACCTTGGAAGCAGTTCTCCTTTAAGGCCCATGGGGATGTGTGTGTGTGGTTGCCTGGATGTGTGCCTGTGAGTCTGGGGTTAGGGTATGTAGGTAGTAGGATCTGAGGAGAGAGGAAGGCAAGACTGTCTCTTTGTAATGAAAGAGTTCCACTAAAGAGTCTGGTTTGGAGGTTCTGGGACAGGAAGGGCTGCAGCAGGGATGTGTGCTACGGAGTCTTCCCAGCTGGGAGCCTGCATTTCATCCGCGTGCTCATCTCTCAGGCACGGACGGAGGGCCTCTGCCCTCCACTGCCCAGTGCCCTGAAGACCAGTCCAAGCAGGGGCAGGCCTCCTTCACTCGGTTCAGTGGGAGAAGCCCACCATCACAAACCCCAGCTGGAGATCTACCCTCCTGTTGGGTTAGACACGGGTATCAGGTGAGTGTGGCTGCTGGCTGGGGAGACAATGATTAGAGTTCCATCACGAAGCCAGTGTCCTTGCCTGGCAGGTTCGGGACCTTACAGAGAACCTCCTGCTCCCCTAGACTGCAGTCATTGCCCGTCTTGTGATTTCTTTGGAGCGGGGGTCCCACACGTGTATGAAAAGGGTTCTAGGGTTTAGAGGTCATTCTTTACTGCAGTGGATGCAAGGATGCAAACGAGCTCAGATTTGCTCACAAAACAGGAGATCACCAGCTGGGCTGCTCTTCATCTCAGAGTGTCTTCAAACTGAGCAGCAGGGAGGATTTCTGGGGGGCCAAAGGGATGCAGTGTCAAATAGTGTGGGGGCTTCTCTCTGCTGGGCAGCCTGGTCCATCTCAGCTGCTGCCAGCGGTTCAGCCATGGGCTGTCTCCGGGGGGCATATTTTAACCCACGTGTAACAGGTGATGCAGTTCCACGTCCAGGTGGAACTGCAGGTGGCCCGGCAGCAGAAGATGCGATGGAGACTCATTACCTGACAGAGAAAGTTCCACCGCTTTCTCTGTAGATGCAGATCCTGCAGCAGAGTCTGCACCGGTGGGAAACAGTGGAGCCTGTTACAGATTTATCGCTCAGGATTTGACACGACAATTCACCCTTCAGATCTTTATCCGAGAAGATTCTTCATGTGGCATCGCTTTCTCTGAATGTCTTTACATCTTAAATATGTAAACATTCACACAGACTTTGGTGCCATTCGTTGTTTCGTCAGGATGATGAGGATGATTATGAAATAAATTAAGGACCATAATCATAAATGTAAAATGTGCCTCGATGTTTATGAATCACGGTGGTGAAACTGCTTTATATCTCTGTGTTAGATCCTTGTCAAATTCCATTTAAACGTGATTTAAAAAGTAATGTTCTGGCGCAAACCAAGATTTTTGTAACAGAAGTTAACCAAGCGCTTTAGACGTTGTTGCTATGGGGACCATCAGAGGTGAAGTCCGGTCCTTACCAGGGACCTCCTCAGCCAAGAGTACATTGTTTGGGTGTAGTCTATAGACGCCCTTTAAGATTTCATCCCCAAAGGCAACACGCACAGAACATCACAAGGAGTTGGGGAGATACTGGCCTGTTATGCTAATATTTGCCTCCTAAAAACCGTGGGCTTCCAGGACTCACCAGACTCTTAGACTTAACCTGCTAGCAAGTCACTCAGGACCTGCTAGGCGCCTTATGTCTGGCCACCGGGCACCCCGGCTTCATCCTCAGAAACCTGCCCCTGCTTCTCCTCAGGGGACCCCGCGTTCCCTCCTGTGTGTCTCCTCTAAGCACCGTCTCTTTCCCTAGAGTTCAGTTTCCATCACAGAAATGAAACTCTACGGCTGATTTCTAAAACAGGGCGTAGTGTCCAGAAAAAGAAGTTGATCTCAATTCAGTTGAAATACAAGTAAGATGATAAAAAGGGCTTCCCTGGTGGCTCAGTGCCAGTGCAGGAGACACAAGCTCAATCCCTGATCCAGGAAGGTCCCACCCACAGTGGAGTAGCAAAGCCCGTGCGCCCCAACTGCTGAGCCTGACGGAGCCCGAGAGCCCAGGAACCGCAGCTCCTGAGCCCGCACGCCGTGGAGCCTGTGCTCAGCGCGAGGGAAGCCATCAGTGAGAGGCCCACACAGCACACTAGAGAAGAGCCCACACAGCACGGAGACCCAGCCCAGAGGAAAAGGGACTGAAAAATCATCTTCAAAAAGGCAAGAAAGGCAGCTGAAGATAATGGAAGGCCCCTTTGCCCGTCCAAGTCTGGGCTGTTCCTCCATGAAGTGGAAGCAGTACCTCTGAGGGCCGTGGTGATGATCCTTGTGTTAGCTGGTTGATTCTTCATCCATCCATCCATCCAGTCACCGTTTGTGGAGGCAACACCTGTGTTTGGCACATGGACGCACAGACTTGTCAGACAAGGTGTCCAGCCTCAGCAGAGACAAACACAGACACCTGTAAAATCCATGTTTATTGATGGATGAACAGACATGCAAAATGTGGCTCATCCATACGGCGGAATATGATTCAGCCACAAAAAGCAAGGGAATGGTGACACGTGCTGCAACGTGGATGGACCCTAAGAAGGACCTTATGCTCACTGAAATAAGAGCTACTGCTGGTTCCACTTAATGAGGTCCTTAAAGCGGTCAAATTCATAGGGACAGAAAGTAGAATGGGGTGGCAAGGAGCTGGGAGCAGGGAGCAAGGGGAGTTTGTGGTTAATGGTGTTATGGGCAGAATTGTGTGCCCTCCAAATTCTTATATGGAAACCCCCAGTGGGACAGAAATTGGAGATGAGGCCTTTAGGGAGGTTACTAAGGTGAAACGAGGTCACGAGAGTGCGGCCCTAATCACACAGGATTGGTATCCTTTAAGAGGAGGAGGAGACACCAAAGCTTGTCCCCCATCCACATGTGAGCACAGAAAAGGCCACACGAGGAAGCAGAGAGAAGGCGGCCGTCTACTGAGCCAGGGAAGGGGCCTCAGCAGACCCCAGGCCTGAGGCCACTTTGATCCTGGATTTCCAGCCTCCGGAAGTGCGCGAGAATGTCTTGCTGTCTGGGCTGCCAGGTCTGGAAGGAGGGTGTACTCGGGTGGATGGGTCAAGTTTCGGTCTGAGACGATGAGCACTTTCTGGAAAAGGATGGTGGTGGGGGGTGTGGAGCACTAAGTCAACACCACTGAACTGCGCCCCGAAAATGGTTAAAAAGGCAGCGTTTATGTCGTGTTAGAAACCACACACACAGCAGTACCTGTCGGGGGTGTTCTGAGCTCTGAAGGGGCTGGCGTGGCTCGGGAGGGGCACAGCCGTGGCCGGGGCGGGCAGGAAAGAGCTAGATGAAAAGGAAGGACGTGCGGGCCAAAGCAGCAAAGGCCGAACCATGAGGGGCAGAGGAAGGCGGCGTGTGCCTGAGCGGCCAGCTGTTGCTGTTGCGGGAGAGGGCGGAGGTCGGCGGGGCAGGGAGGCGCGCAGCCGGCTGCAGCAGAGCCGGAGGCGTGGCCGCGAGAGCCTTGGGTGTGGAGCCCAGGGGCTGGCCTCCTCCCTGCAAACCCAGGAGTCCCGCCAGGACTGCAGGCAAGAGGTCACAGGGTCGGAGGTGTGGCTGAGCGACTGGATGGCTGGGAGGCCCTGGCAGGTTGTAAACTCCCGCGGAAGTGTCAAGCTTTATCACGGTCGTTACTGTTGCGGTGACAGCTGCAGGTGACACCCAGCACCTGAGAAAACAACAGCACACAGGGGGTGGGAAGGGTTCGGGGGGGCCTGGGGGCAGAGGAGCCAGGGCAGGGAGCTCACGTTCTCCCCGCAGACAGCCTCGCCTGCAGGTGAGGAGCCAAGGTGTGACAGCAAGCAGCCGCCGGGAGACTGGGACACAGCCCGGCGGCCACGGCCACAGATCCCGCCCTCGAGAGAGCGGGCCCGCGGAGAGCGGGCTGGGACGTCGGGCGTCTTGGCGGGACTGTCTCCAGCAAGGCTACTCGAGCGTCGACACAGCAAAGATAGAGAAGATGGGGCTCCGTGGGGGGGGGTGGGGGGCAGAAAGAAACACGGGACCTGAGGAACGGCCGAAGAACGGCTCCTTTGCACACAGAAATCAGCCGTTCTACCTTATATTTTCTTTTGATGTGGACCATTTACAGCGTCTTTATTGAATTGGCCACAGTATTGCTTCTGTTCCATTTTTTTTTTTCACTGCAAGACCGGAGCCTGCAGCTCCCCCGCGCCCACCACCACTGGATCGGAGGGCAGAGTTCTAACCACTGGGCAACCAGGAAAGTCCCCGAGACTGGCCATTTAGAAAAACTTCAATGTATCATTCCTTGACATTCATCCAGAAATTGTGAGTTCGAAGGGCTCGGCACAAAACCAGCTCCATCCTCTGGCAGCGAAGCCTCAGCTTGGACCACAAGGCTGGGGAATTAGGAGGAAAGTCTGGCTCTCAGTGAGGGATTTGTGCCTGAAATTTTGTATGTAATTCGGTTTTTATAAACTTTCCCCATTGACTTACGCTAGAATCTAGGGACTGCCGTCAGTTAGCTTGTGATGGAGTTTTCACTTTGAAGGGAGCTGTTTGAACGTTCTCTACAGCCCCCACAACACACACACACACCACACACACACACACACACGGAACCCCGGGAGGCTAGCAGCTTTTAAAGGAAGCCCAGGGCAGACCCTCCCAGGCGGTGAGCAGTCATTTCCCAGCACTGCTGTTTTGAAAGTTCAGACTTTCCTACTTGGTCACACCTGGAATAAGCTCAGCTCAGAAATAAAATAATAATAACACCACGAAAGCATTTCACACCTTCACCCAAAACTCCAAAGCCCAGAACTCAACAAATATTTATTTGGCACCTATTAGCATACCACTAGGTGGGGAAATATTCTGTGTATTTTCACTCTGCCTGTGTCAAAAACGCGTTTGTGGTGACTTTACAAAGAAGCGGAGCAGAAGACAAGGCTTCCTGTTGGGGACAGCACCTTTCGCCCTTTGAAGCCCTCCTTCCCGGCACAACTGGGGACTTAGGCCCCTTCGTCCAACGTTATTTCAAAGAACGAAAGAAAACTATGTCATCAGTTCAGCTGCAAAGTCAGGACAGAGGCATAACGCAGTGATTATATCTAAGTATGTAGATGCGATGGACGCTGAAGGAGTGATGGGGTGTGAGCTGGGGGGTGGTCAGCGTGGGGGATGCCTGCCCCACCCGGGGCACGCCCACGTCCTCATCTAGCTCCAGGAAACCTGAGACCCCTGTCACAGGAGAAGAAAGAGGAGGGCGAAGAGGTTTGTGTGTTGCTCGAGACCCACACAACCAGACTCAGAAGGAAGGCTAATAAGGAGGAGGGGAGGCCTTGGGGTTTACGTTCTATTTGTGGATCTCAGAGTCTTTCCCCTCTGTTTGCCACCGGCATTAACAGTTTGTAGGTTGGATAGAGACCAACATGGGGCTGGACTCCGGGAAGAGGAGGGAAGGAGAGCAGGAGTGGGCTGTCTGGAGAACAAACCCAGTCGTTACAGCCTCTAGGGGCCTCCGTCCCAGGCCAGCGCGTTCCCATACATGATGCTTTCGTGGCCAGGCCCCACAGTGCATCCAGGCGCTCAGTCACTCAGCCGTGTCCAACTTCTTTGCGACCCCACGGCCTGCAGCCTGCCAGGCTCCTCTGTCCATGGATTCTCCAGGCAAGAATACTGGACTGGGTTGCCATCTCCTCTCCAGGGGATCTTCCCACCCCAGGAAACTAACCGCTGTCTCCTGAGTCTCCTGCAATGACAGGCAGATTCTTTACCCCTGAGCCACCAGAGAAGCCCTGCCCCCACACTGGAGGCTCTTAAATGCCCAGCCAAGGGCTGACACTTCCTCCTGTAGAAACAAAACCCACTTAGATTCAAGTCTGATCAACTGCAAAATCCTCAAAGGGAAGGCTGCGCTATTTAATAAGAGTAACTGGGAAGGACAGGTTTCCTTTGATGGGGGGACGATCCGTCCCATTCCCGCCCCACCTCCAGCCTTTCCGGCCCTTTGCACGCGTCCCTGGGGTGACGGCTGGCCCTGGTGTCTCCGGCTCGGGCCTGTGCAGGATGCCTCAGGCCCCTCATCCCAGTTCACCTCCCAGTGACAGCAGCAGCGCCCTTCCGTGCCTCACCCTGCACCCAGGCGCCCTTCCGTGCCTCACCCTGCATCCAGGCGCCCTTCCGTGCCTCACCCTGCATCCAGGCGCCCTTCCGTGCCTCACCCTGCATCCAGGACGACCTGGCAGAGGCAGAGTGACCTGAACCTTGATGCAAAATGACCCAAATTCCCTCCAACAGGCTTTGGGCTCTGCCTGGGATCACCAGGTCGAGCCCAGAGGGTGGGCTGTGCTGTCCCAGGAAGAAGCGTCCATCCTCCCCACAAGAGGGCCGGGACCAGGGAGGAGCCCCTGATGGGCGTCAGTTCAATAAAAGGACTGGCTTTCCTCTAACAGCATCCCTGAGTTGATGGTTCAGCCATATGGATGCCAAACAGACTTGAAGTGGTCTCAGACGGGGGAGGCGGGAACCTAGATTTCTCCCAAACAGCTGGCAACTCCCAGAGAGTGTTCTTGTGGTCCACTGCTAAAGCCAGAGAGGGAGGCCAGGTGTAAGTTCTGAGAACAGACGCTTCCCAGGGGTAAAAGATCCACACGGATGTGCTGACTTTTCCTGTGACCACCTCACGGCTTCACCTGTGAACTTCCGCTCTCCTGTGACCACCTCACGGCTTCACCTGTGAACTTCCGCTCTCTGATCCAGGGCATCTGAGTCATGACACATGACTCTGCTGACCCCTCGAACCTCCCCCACGCCCTCCCTGCCCCCTAACCAGCCCTCACCTGAGAACTCACACCTGCTCAGGTGCTTCCCCTCCCGGCCTCCCTGCTCTCTCTCACTCCCGGGTCCTCTGGTGAGCCCCTCTAAACCCAACAAGGGACCCGCTCCCCCCGCCCGTGCAGCGGGGCTCCCCTGCGCTCTCAAGCCCTGGGCCAGCCCGTATGCTTCTCTGAGCTCGCTCACACACAGTCCAGTTGGAAGAAAACCACGGTGCGCCGAAGGCTTGCTGTTTCCAGTCACAAATCGTCCCCACGGCCAGCACCGCTCTCCTGTTCCTGGCCAGATCCTGCTCTAGTCCTGGAGGCACGGTGACAAATCGGCTCCACGCACAAGCGCCCAGAAGTCAGTCAGGGTGGTGGTCAGCGCACAGACCTGCACGGACGCGCGGGGCCCAGCAGGCAGGCCTGTGCAGAGCTGAGCTCCGGGGCCGGAGTCTCCCAGTGATTGGAGCGGGAACCAGGCCCCAGGGAGGGCGAGGGCCGGGCAGCAGAGCCCAGGACACATTCTGGCGCTGGCCGGCTGTTTGGGAGGAGTCTGGGGGTCCTGGGTTCCCACCCTCATCCCACGCTGCAGAGTCAGAGCGAAGGAGTTATTTCTGTTTCTAGTGAAACTTTTCTTATTCCCCACGTGAGGTCTGGGGGCCTCAGAGAACACAGAGTCTGAATAAGAGGCTCTTGCTTCCCTCCTAGCTCAGTCGGTAAAGAATCCGCCTGCAATGCAGGAGACCTGGGTTCAACTCCTGTGTTGGGAAGATCCCCTGGAGAAGGGAAAGGCTACCCACTCCAGTATTCTGTAATGGAGACTTCCATGGACCATACAGTCCATGGGGTCACAAAGAGTTGGACATGACTGAGCAACTTTCACTTTCACAAACTTGAAAGAAGAAAAATAAAACTTAATTCTTAGAAAAAGCAAGTCCCAGTCCACGTAGTATGTTTCTTAAAAAGAACAAACTAGTGATTTCATCCCTGAGTCAAAGGTTTGGAGGGGGGGTCGGTCATTTCTAGAAACTGGCATCTTTGAGTTAATATGGGTGAGGGGTGCAGAAAGCGAGTAGTTGATAGTTCTGTAGTTAATAAAGCAGCAATGTTTTTATAATCAAAATACAAAATATGACAAACCCCAGGGGTTCCCCAGTACCACCGGGCTAGTCTAGGCTCCTCAGGACAGGGTCCCAGTGCCTGAAGGCCTAGGGCTGAGCAGCATCCACGGCCTTGTCCCCTGGCCTCTGCTCCAGCACGTTCCGGGCAAGGCATGAACCCCTGCCTCCCTGCCCTTGGAGAACACGCCTATCCTTGACGGGCTGTTTGTGTTCCTCCCCAATGTGTAGGCTGCAACCCTAGCCCCCCGTGTGATGCTATCAGGACAAGGGGCCTTTAGGGAGTAACTAAGGTTCAGTTCAGTGCAGTTCAGTCGCTCAGTCGTGTCCGACTCTTTGCAACCCCATGAATCCCGGCACGCCAGGCCTCCCTGTCCATCACAACTCCCGGAGTTCACTCAGACTCACGTCCATCGAGTCCGTGATGCCATCCAGCCATCTCATCCTCTGTCATCCCCTTCTCCTCCTGCCCCCAATCCCTCCCAGCATCAGTCTTTTCCCCTGAGGGAACTCCTTTCCATGAGTCAACTCTTCCCATGAGGTGGCCAAAGTACTGGAGTTTCAGCTTTAGCATCATTTCTTCCAAAGAAATCCCAGGGCTGATCTCCTTCAGAATGGACTGGTTGGATCTCCTTGCAGTCCAAGGGACTCTCAAGAGTCTTCTCCAACACCACAGTTCAAAAGCATCAATTCTTCGGCGATCAGCCTTCTTCACAGTCCAACTCTCACATCCATACATGACCACAGGAAAAACCATAGCCTTGACTAGACAGACCTTTGTTGGCAAAGTAATGTCTCTGCTTTTCAATATGCTATCTAGGTTGATCATAACTTTCCTTCCAAGGAGTAAGTGTCATCTAATTTCATGGCTGCAGTCACCGTCTGCAGTGATTTAGATGCAGTCATGAGGGCGGGGCCCTTGTGGTGGGATTAGTGGCCTCAGAAGAGGAAGAAGACAGACCTTGCCATCCCTGTACCTGCACACGTGCACCCAGGGAAGGCCGTGTGAGCATCTGGCTAGGAGGTGGCTGTCTGCAAATCAGGGAGCGAGGCCCCACCAAGAAGTGAATCAGCTGGCACCTTGCTCTGGGACTTCCCAGCCTCCAGAAATAACCGTCTATTGTTTACACCACCCAGTTGGCATTTTATTATAGCAGCCAGGGTGGACTAGGGCAGCTGGCAGACGCCCACTCAGCCTGTAAGAGCCAGTTTAACCACTGCTGCTCCCTGAAGCCTTCCCCCATCTCAGGGCCCAGTGACTCACCGCTCTTCCTATGCGGTCAGGGCACCCTGAGCCTAGCTCTTCTGCAACTCGCATCTGATTGGATCAGACCCTCTGGTTCCTGTCTGTCCTGCCCACCAGGCTAGGTGCTCACTGCCGGGGTCAGGTCCTGCTCACCTTGCAACACAGGTGTGACACCTGGCAGGGAGGGAGGGGCAAGAAGAGCCTCAGGCCCGAGTCCTGAGGGTCCCAGCTGGGCCAGTGGGGAGGGGCTGAGCCAGGGCTGCCCAGCAAGGCCTCCTGACTCTAGGAGCCCCTGGGCACCCAGAGCCACAGGCCTGGCATGTGGGCCATGGTGGACCCAGCGGTGCAGCACCTGGAGGCTGTCAGTCAGCCCTGCTCCCCCAGAGGTTCTCCCAGAGGGAGACTTGAACAGGGCGCCTCCCTGGCTCCATGCCCTTGCAGACAGGATTTTGTTGGAAAGCTTACTGAGCTGTGTCAGATTCCCAGCAGTGAACACGACTTGACTCCCCTCCCAGGAGGAAGCAGGGCCCCCATGCAAGCCTTGGCCCCCGACTTAGAAAGAAGCCTGCCTGAACCCTAGCAATGAAACACAGTGAGGAGTCAGTCGAACTGCGGTCCTAGGTAGTAGGCTGGATTCACAGTCAGATACGCACAAGAGTAAATTCTAGGGCTCAGGTAGTCAAGAGGTTTCTCCGTCAGTTCAAGGTTTCTCTGCCAATTTGTGGTCATCTTCATGAGTCCAGGGTGCTCCCCCCCCGCCCCTCCCCAGCGTCCCACTTATGTTCCACACCCCCTACTCTCGTGGCGCTGGGGGAGGAGAGGCCTGCCCTGGCGTCCCTGGGGTGGTCTCAGACCAGTGGGCCTGGGGTCCCCAGCCTCCGTCTTGGCTATTCTCCTGCTGCCCAAGGTCTGGGGCTCAGACCACCCCCCGTACAGCCACAGCCGGAGCTGCCGGGTGGGACCCAAGGCCGTCCCCGCTGTCTCCCTCTCCCCATCCCCTGCGGGTGGCCCTGTGCAGCACGATGGCGAGGCAGCTGCTCTCCTCAGCTGCGGCTTTTCCAGAAGAGAGCAGCAGCTGGTCGTATGCTGGCAATACGTCTAGCAGCTGGGGGAGAGCTCCTTCATTCCCGAAGGAGGATCCGGGGTGTGGGGAACTCCCGCATGAGAACATTGTGCTGCGTTTAGTCGCTCAGTTGCATCTGACTCTCTCTAACCCCACGGACTGTAGCCGGCCAGGCTCCTCCGTCCATGGGGATTGTCCAGGCAAGAATTCTGGAGTGGGTTGCTACGCCCTCCTCCAGGGGATCTTCCGGCCTGAGAATACTTGTGTGTAAATACCGTGGGGTCACGGACCTCTGCCATGGCAACAGGAAAGGGAACTCACGTGGGTGTGGTTTGACCTGCAGCCGCCTCCCTCCCCATCCTGGGAGGTGTGTTCACATGACCTTTCGCTCACCTGAGCACCGCTCACCCCGAGAGGATGTGTCCCACTGGCCCCCCTCAGCTTCCTGTCCCCTTCTCCCACCTGTGCCCACCTGTGCCCACCTGTGATCACCTGGCCAGGAGCAGTGGGAGGAAGCGCTGCCGGCCGGGAGCCCCGGGACATCCAGAGGTCACCTCGCCAGCTGTGCTCCCCACAGAGGTCCCTCCTGAAGGTGGACACGAGCAGGCACCTCCGCAGCTGCCAGTGGGCACCGGTGTTTGGGGTCCGTGTGCACACGGATTCTGCGGTCACGCCCAGGCCAGTCAGCCCCTGGCATCTCTCCAGGCGTGGGTGGTGGGAGTCAGGGTCAGAGAAGGTGAGCCCCAGGCCGAAGCATCTGTGCTCTTAGCCTGGTATGTAGAGACGGCTCCTCCATCCACCCACCAAGCTCTCGTGTGACCTGGTCCCGCGTCTGCTGAGACACTACGTAGCCCTCCAGGCCAAAGCCTCCTCCGCCTCCAAACCTCCCCTCTGTCGCCTCTTTCCTGGGAGCCCCGCGCCCTCTGAGCCCGTCTCGCGGCGCCTGCTGCATGAGCTGGATCTGCGCCCCGTGCCAGCTCGGCTCCCTCCTCCAGGCAGGCCCCGGGGCCAGGGTCAGGCCTCGCACCCACCCTCCAGAGCTGTTTCTATCGGCGTCTTCTGTCACTCCTGTTGCCGGTTACCCCATCAAAGCGCCAATGTGGAGTCTGTCTAGTGCAGTCAAATCAGCGTCTCCACGCCAAGTCTTCCTTCAGAGAGGAGAACGTCAGTTCAGCGCCGGCGCTGGGCCGGCCAAGGGCTGCCCGGCGCTCACCCCCCAGGCTCAGCATCCTCTCCTCTGTGCGCTGACCTGCCCCCAATTCACGCGGGGGCGGCCCCCGCGAGCCCCTGGGGCTCAGGAAGGACAGACCTTCGGAGGCATTCTTTCCACCCAGCACAACACTGAGACCAGTCAAATAACTTTCAAAGTAATTAAAAAAGAAAAACGAGCAACATGTATACAGTCGATATCTTTTCGGGAGTAGATAACTCAAGGAATGCCAAGGTCCGAGGCTGTGGGCGAACGGGGCTGAGACTCTGAAGACGACGTCTGCGGCTCCGCGGTGTTGCCCTGCGCCAGCCTTGGCCCCGAGATGAACCCAGGCGCTGGGTGTGGAAGGAAAGTTCTCTTCACTCCACTTTCTCTGCTGTTTGCTGCCAGGGCCGAGACTCCGGCTTTCTCTGCTCTGGGTCGGCCACCACTGTGGACCCTCCTAATTGGGCAGAAAGAGCGAGCGAGCTGTTCTCCCTTTAAAAGGAGAGAAAGAGAGGAATGGAGAGGAGCCAGAGCCAGGCTGGTAGGAAGTGAGCTATGTTCACAGAGGCAGGGACAACTCCAGAAGGAGCCTCTGAAGTGGAAATTTCATGCCTGCCACCCTCACAATGGGTTTCTCAGGGGGCTCAGTGGTAAAGAATCCACCTGCAGAGTACAGACGTGGGTTCTATCCCTGGGTTGGGAAGATCTCCTGGAGGAGGAAATGGCAACCCACTCCAGGATTCTTGCCTGGAATCCCATGGACAGGGGGGCCTGGCAGGGTACAGTCCATGGGGCCGCAAAGAGTTGGACATGACTGACGGACTAACACCCGCTTTTCTCACAATACTTACTGGGACTGAAAATCCACCATCAGGGTATTACAGAGCAGACAACTATACTTGAGGGAAAATTAAAGCTTCATAAATAGGGAAAGTATTTTTAAATGAGTTTTTTTTTCGTTGTTTTTTCAGACCATGCAGCAATGTCTTTTATTATGTATGGTATTTAAAATTACAAACTCTCCATACACAGGCCCAACAAAGTATTATTTAGCAGATTGGAAGCTTCAAACCTGATCACTGCATAGAAGAGGGAAAAGTATTCCTACAACATGCTTAACCAGGAGGCCAAGTCTTCTGCTGACCTCCAAGAATGTGGAGAGGAACACGGTGGACAGGCCGTCCACCATCTGAGCCTACGTTCACCACCCTTCTTCAGGCCCAGATCAGCAGACCATTTCCAGCCAACGATAATCAAATGTCCAAGAAGATGTTCATCTTCATCTTCTGTTGCAGAAATCTGGAATGTGTGTTTTGTGAGTATAACCAGAAAATATGTGGGTGCTTGAGGAGAAATGTCATGGAAAACAAGACCCTGGTCCTCCTCATACACGACTTGCCTGGGATTTCCTTGCCGATGATCTTCCCAGACAGCATGTTGTCACCAGGCCAGGCGGCCTGAGCCTTGGTGAGCTCACCTGCCATCTCAGCCTCCCTCCTGTCTGCCAGCCAGGGGAAAGTTCGGGGAGGAGGGAGGAGTAAATGAGATATTTTTAATAAAAATTCGTCATCGATCTAACTTATTTGCTTCCCTGGTGGCTCAGAGGTAAAGAAGCCGCCTGCCAATGCAGGAGACTCGGGTTCAGTCCCTGGGTTGGGAAGACGGCCTGGAGAAGGAAATGGCAACCCACTGCAGTATTCTTGCCTGGGAAATCTCATGGACAGAGGAACCTGGCGGGCTGTAATCCACGGGGTCATAAAGAGTCGGTCACGATTTCGAGACTCAACAGTCATAACGACTAACTTATTTGCTCCTGTGAGGCACGTGATGTTTTCAAAGGCTGCTCCCGCGGATGCCCTGTGCTGCCCGTGGCTGCCCTGGCATCGCCTCTGGACTACATGCCAATGGGCAAGGGCCCTCCGGCACCCTTGGTGACAGAGCCTAGATGGGGGCCCGGGCTGCCTGGGATACACCCCCGGGACAGCTTGAGTCTCCCCTGCCCATCTCCAATGGACTGGACAGAGAGCAGCCTCTGGGCGGCCACCTACAAATGTCCCTGGTGATCTGGTGGTCCGTGCCACCTGTCATCCACCCGCTGAAAGACCAAGGTCTGCTCTTGTGGTTGTTGGCAAAGCAGGAACCCCAGCAGGTAGGTTCCTCCAACCTCCCAGCCTCCCACCCACGCGCCCTCCCTGCTCCTGAGGACCCCTCAGCCTCACCAGACTCACTCCCCCAGGGGTCAGCATAGCCTTGGCACAGGAATCCAAGGAGGTCCCCGAAGTCTAGGGAGGGAGGCCGGGCTGGCCCCCAGGACCCCGCTGGGCAGGGGCTGTCACCACGCGCGGCCCCCTTGCCTGCGGGTGGCCCCTGCTGCCAGCGCTGTCTCAGGGAGCCCGGGGCAGAGTCAGGCTAGCCCCTGACCCCACAGGAAAACCCAGACAAGAGGGAGACAGAGACACAGAGAGACAGCGAGAGGGAAGGGCAGGGACAGAGGGAGAGAGGGAGACGAAGAGTCACGAGAGCAGGAGAGAGGAGACTGAGAGGCTGCTTTCCCACGTTTTCTCTCTGGTGGCTTGAAAGTTCCTTTAAAATGATTCACCCGCCTCTCCCGCCAGAGAGCAGCTGCCGGGATGGGGCAGCCACCGTCTCTGGATGTCAGGAGGGAGAGCAGGCCCTGGGCTCAGCCGGCCCTGCAGGCCCGGGTTGCGGTGGGAGGACTCGATGCGTGGGGCTCACGGTCCGCTGAGTAACCACTTCCAGGCGGCAGGTGACCGGCAGGACCTCAGTCCCAGCGCACAGTCAGGAAGGCGAGAGGGAGGCAGTCTCCCCGCAGAGGCGGACCCAGACCCAGAGTCCCCGTTGGGACCCACCCAGACCCTCCCCGGGGTCCCGGGATCCAGAGCCCACGGCTGGCTTGAGGGACGGTGACCGAGGCCTTGGAAAGGAAGTGGTTCCCCCGCTAAGAGCCAAGAGTGGAGGGAAAGGTCCTCGAACTGGACCGAGTCTCGAACTAGACAGACCCAGGCTTGACTGTTCACGCGTCCTCTTCGCAAGTGACCTCATGTGACAAGTCCCCGGCCTCTGTGACCTCTGGGTGGAGAATGGGTGGGGTGTTTAGGGTTCTGCTGGTTCTCTCTCTATGGATGAATTTAAAACCTAAGAGTGAGAATTAAGACTTTAGCAGGGGAAAGCAGGGTCCATCTTATCTTTTACCTTTTTTTATCTGGGTCTCCCGGCTTTCTAATAGAGGAACTTCATGGGTGGCATGGCTTGGCTTTCTCGCTAGCTAGCTGTGAGGCTGGGAGGTTGTTTATTTGAGATAGGTGGCTTTGAAGTGGCAGCCTCAACAGTCAAAAGCTTAACCAGGCACTTACATTATAACCAGAAAAGCCAAGTGTCAGGCTCTCTACACCGCAAGGGCCATCTGGGAAGCAGCTGCTCCCACTCGACCCTCAGAGGACAAGTTACCTCGTAAGAACGGCGAGGCTCTCAAGGAGAAGACTCCTGAGAGTCCCTTGGACTGCAAAAAGATCAAACCAATCAATCCGAAAGGAAATCAGTCCTGAATATTCATTGGAGGGACTGATGCCAAAGCTGAAGCTCCTGATATAAAGAACTGACTCATTGGAAAAGACCCTGATGCTGTGAAAGATTGAGGGTAGGAGGAGAAGGGCATGACAGAGGATGAGATGGTTGGATGGCATCACCGACTCAATGGCCAAGAGTCTGTGTAAGCTCCGGGAGTTGGTGATGGACAGGGAAGCCTGGCGTGCTGCAGTCCATGGGGTCGCAAAGAGTGGGCCACGACTGAGCGACTGAACGGCAACAAAGCCCGAACACCACCCCGACCCCACCCCCACCCCACCCCAGCTCATCCGCCCTGAATTCCCGACCCACACGAACTCTGTGAGATAATCAACAGTTATTGCTATTGGAAGCCGCTGCACTTTGGTCCAAGGAAAGCAGAGGCTGGAGGCTGAGGTTGGGGTCCCAGGAGCCCAGTGCCCCCACTCCAAGGCTCTCGGCCGCCAGAGCTTCGGGACTGGAGCCCTGTAAGCTTCAAAAGCAAGTAAGAGGGATACACATCTTGTAAGTTGGGACGTTGGACAAACTGGCCTTTATGGAAATGATCCTTAGATGAAATGACTTTCAGCTAATGATTTTCTGTGAACAGCCTAGAGCTGGGGTCCCTGGTGCGACGACACTTCGGGATCTTAGAGCCAGGGCTTCAGAAAGACTTTCCACCAACACGTGTGAAGGTGGGCTTGGTATGGGTAAGCAGGAAGGTGGTAAGTAGCTGAGCTGCAAGTTGGGGAGACAAACCACCTCCCTCTCTGTCTCTGCCCCTCTCCTGTCCCTCCTCTTCCTCCTCCTCCTCCTCCTCTCCGTGTGTGTGTCGCGCCGTGTATCTGGGTGATTGTGAAGCAAATGTAATCAATTCCCCACCCAGAGGTGACAGCCCTCCTGCTTTCTGGTAAAATCTGTGATTAGTTCGGGAATAAATTCCCTCTACAGGAGGCTGGTAAGAGCGGAATTTACAGGTAGAATGAAAAGAGAAATAGAACTCATAAATAACATCTCCACAGATGCCTAAAAGATGCCATTACCTGGGCGCTTCTCCCCGCTGTAAATACCTACGATGGCCAGCTGCAAGAGCAACTCAGCTCAGAAGCAGAGTTTGAAACTCCCGTTTCACCCACTGAAGGAGGGGTGGGCCTCCGCCTTCGATCCTGCGGTTGCCATGTGACGCTGCTCAGGGGAGGTGGGGACAGCGTCCCCTCTCTAAAGGCGCCACGGTGACTATGAGAGGCTGGCGGCCAGGAGTAGGCTGCCCCGTGGGCCCGGGGGTCTGGGGAGGACGGGCAGCGAGCTGAGAGAACGTCAGAGGAGGAGGAACTTCCGAGAGTGCAGGGGCCAGCTCTGCGTCACTCATCGGGTGAGTGTTGAGCGGGTCAGAGGCATTCGGGCACAGGTCCAGGCCAGGCCGGGGTGACAGCCAGGGACCACGGTGCTGGGGGTGGCTTCAAGGGATGAGCCCTGTGGACGCCAGACCCAGGGCAGGTTTCAGATCTACAGCTGCCCCTGTGCCGAGTCAGATGGGGGCCTCCCAGGGGACCCCGGGGACTGGAGGAGGGAAGCCCTGCATCCTGAAATCCCCGGGACCCCTGCCTCCAACACGTTTCCAGTAAGATGCTCCCAGGACTTTCCTCCCTGGCACCCAAATAAAGTAGGTGTCTGGGCTGCAGAATGCATGCCTGGGGTCTGTGAACCAGCCAGTCAAGATGCCACTGAGGGCTGCCTGGCAGCTGGTGGTGCCCGCATCCCGGACTGAGGACCGGACGTGGGGAGAGGGCACACAGAAGGAAAGACAGCAGATGGGGCGCTCGTCCCCTCGCTCCCCTCCCCTCCGCCACCCCTCCTCCGCCTCACTCCCCCTCCCTTGCCCCCTCCTTGCTTCCTGCCTGCCGGCCTTGGCCTTCTCTCTCCTCCCAGGAGCAAGCTTCACGGCTAGTCATTTCCCTCATATTCTGTATATGTATATATATACATATCAGAAGGTATAATAATTTTCTTTCATTAAATACACAGAGCTGTAGAGTTTGATGAGTTCTTGATGTATGTATCAATATTAGCATGGTCATCCCAGTCAAGACAGCTTCATCTCCCCAGAAATTTCCTCCTGCCCCTTCTAGTCAATCCCTCCCTTCTGGAGGCACCAGCGTTGAGATTTCTACTCTCCACTTTCGTCTCCTCTTCTGCAGGTGGATGGCAACCCACTCCAGTATTCTTGCCTGGAAACTGCCGTGGACAGAGGAGCCTGGCAGGCTACAGTCCATGCGGTCGCAAAGAGTCAGACATGACTCAGTGACCCAGTGGCCACCACCTCTCTGCAAGTGGAACCACACGGCCTCTGGCCCGTTACGTCCAATGCCTCCATGCAGCGCTGTGTCTGTAGAGGCATCGCTGCAGTTTACTCCCCCATGTTGCGTGTCCTATCACACAAGTGCGTGGACTTATCTGTCTACTGGCAAACATTTGTATTCAGTCCACATCACTCCACTGACTATTATTAACAAAGCTGCTATGGAAGTTTGTGCACAACTCTTTATATGGACTTAGGTTCTCAGGTCTTTGGGATAAAGAACCCAGCACTGGGATTGCTGGCTCATTGGAGAAATTATGTTGAACTTTATGAGAAGCTGGGAAGCCGGTGCCATCGGTGAAGCCGATGGGTGTGCACTTCAGCGGGGGCTGCAGTCGTACCTGACATCCCCCGATGGCTTATGATGCTGGGCGTTTTTTTCTCGTGCTTTTAGGTCATTTGCAAGTCTTCTATAAAGAGTCCAGACTCTTTGCCCACTTTAAAAACTGGGTTCTTTATATTTTTTGAATATTTTTAGAAGTTCTATACATACTTTAGAAGTCCAGGGGATCTTCCCAACCCAGGGATCGAACCCAGGTCTCCCACATTGCAGGCACATTCCTTACCAGCTGAGCCACAAGGGAAGCCCAAGAATACTGGAGTGGGTAGCCTATCCCTTCTCCAGGGGATCTTCCTGACCCAGAAATCGAACTGGGGTTTCCTGCATTGCAGTCAGATTCTTTACCAGCTGAGCTACCAGGGAAGCCCTATTTTTTTTTTTTTTTTAGAAGTTCTATACATATTTTAGATCTCTGTACTATAAATATTTTCTCCTACTCTGTAGCTTGCCTTTTCATTTTCTTAATGGTGTCTTTTGATAAGCAGACATTTCTACCTTTAATGAAATCAATTATATAAGAATTTTTGTTTTGTTTTATGGTTGATTTTTTATTGTTGTTCAACCTAAGAAATCGTTGCGTATATTCATCAAAGTTCAGGAAGGTATTCTCCTCTGTTTTATTCTAGAGAATTTGTATTTTAAGCTTTTGTGTGTAAATCTCTGACCCGTCTTTAGTTTTTACATATAGTATGAGGTAAGGGTTGAGGTTCTTTTTTCTTTCCATACAGTTGTTCCAGCAGCATTGGTTGAAAAGGCTTTCCCCTTCTGGATTTTTTCAATGCTTGTGCTTGTAATTTATATTAATAGAACTGTGCTACACTTTCCATTGTTTCTCAATTTTTCTGAACACAGGGTTTGTAAGATCCACCCATGTTGCTCTAGTCAGTCATTTAGTCATCATCCGTTTATTCATTTAACCATTCAATAAATGGCGAAGAAAACAGAAGATGTCTCTAGTCTCATGAAGTTTATAGTCTATTGAGGATATTGCCAAAGTAAATAAATATACATAGTCAATGATAAAGATGGAAGGAAAAGAAGAGTGAAATAAACAGAAAGAGGCTTTTTTTTTTTTTCAATACTGGGTTGTATTCGCTGTTTATATATTTTGAATATTAACCCCTTATTGGTCATATCATTAGCAAATATTTCTGCCCATTTAGTAGACTGTGTTTTCATTTAGTGGGTGATTTTCTTTGTTGTGCAAAAGCTTTTACGTTTAATTAGGTCCCACTTGCTTATTTTTGCTTTTGTTTCTTTTGCCTGAGAAGACAGATCTCCCCCAAAATGATGCTATAATTTATGTCAAAGAGTGTTCTACCTATGTTTTCTTCTAAGGTAATCTTTTTAAATAGATTATTTCTGGTTGTTTTAGACTTTGTTTTGGATAATCCCAGTGTCTGAAGTCTTTGGAGTATAAATCAGTCTGGGGAGAGTTCCCTGGTATCCCAGTGGTTAGGTCTCCATGCTTTCACGGCTGAGGCCCTGGGTTCAATTCCTGGTCAGGAGACTAATATCCCACCTACTGCCAGGCACAGTCAAAAAAAAAAGGATAATCAACACACATTGATTACTGTTTTCTAAATACTTGCTAGTTTGTTTTTTTTTTTTTTGCATTTCTTCCATCTAATTTAGTATCAGAGTTCATGGCACATCCTAGTTCCTTCTGGTACAGAAGCACCTCAGTTCTTAAAAACTTTTGCTTCCTTCAAGACTGCTTATCTGCTGCAATAATTACCAGTAAATCTCTCAGCGTGAGGAACAGTGGGGCTGCACGGCTTTGAGATGAACAGAGGGTGGTTGGCTCCTCTCCATTCATCTTGAGAATCTTCATTGCTACATAAACAATGAGACACATTATCATGATTCATGTTCAAGTTGCTTCTCAGCTCCATACTGATTCCAGAGAAACTCTCCTGAAGAAATGGTTTTATTAGGGCTGAAAGGGGATAGCAAGAAAATGGCAAAAGCCCGTGACAGTCTGGATGTGTGTGTGAAAGTGAGCGAGAGACAGCGAGAGAGTGACGGAGCTCTGTGTGGATCTGAATGCTCTTCTGCAAACGGATCGCTGACACATTTAATTATGCTCGTTAGAGTTCACGTTAACCTGAGTTAGCAGGCACCAGACCCCAGGAGTAAATTCCAGATCTGTGTTTCGGTTACTTCCCATTTTAACATCCTAAAACATACAAGAATTAAATCAATACGTCCCTTGAGGGCTATTGAAAGGCTGGAGTCAGGGAGACACTAAATATATCTGAGCACGGATGGGATCATATTCCCAAACAAGTCTGGACGTCTCTCCTCTCTGCCGAGTGGGAAGAAAATCCTTAGTGTAAGAAAATAACTCTCAAGCTGGCACCTGGGCAGGTCTATGACTACCAAGATGTCTCTAGGGAACCACTTTCCCTCCTGGGAGAGAAGTGTGTCTAAACACTGGAGATGCGATCAGAGCCGATGAGATGTGCTTGTCTGCTTCCAGCCCGGAGGAAACCAGAAACTCCCGAGGTTCCTTTCCCTCCCGGACCGCCTCGGTTCTCACTGTGTGGGGCTTATTTTTAAACACTGGTGTAAAATGTCCTACAGCCCGGCTGCTCACTATCATGACCAACGTAAGGTCGATTTCATGCCGTTGATCTTCCTTGAAGAGGGCTTCCCTGGTGGCTCAGTGGTAAAGAATCCATCTGGCAATGCAAGAGACGCAGGTTTTATCTCTGATCCAGGAAGATCGCCTGGAGAGGATATGATAGTTCACTCCAGTATTCTCGTCTGGAATGCCTCGTGGACAGAGGAGCCTGGCTGGCTACAGTCCATGGGATTGAAAAGAGTCAGGCACAACTTAACAACTAAATAACAACTTCCTTGAAGAATCAACGTTAAGCGGCCCAAAAGGCCAACTTCCCCACTAAGAAAGGTATTTGTTCTTGGAAAGCTGCCGTTGTCTGTGAAGCTTCTATTCCCCTGTTTTACTAATGCAAACTATGAATTTTGAAAATACTGGTGGATTTAATTTTTATACTTTTGGGACTCAGATTACAAGGTACAAGTATGAGTCAATTATGTCCATTAACAGTGAGCTGAGCCTAGATAAGTCAAACCCACTGAGAAGCCCCAAATTGCACTGAGCCCAGGTTTGGCCAAACACACTTCTCTTCAGTGTGGTTTGAAATCTTGAAAATGGCCAGAGTTCACATCTCACCTGTGAAATGGTCGAAAGAAAGATTTGCAAATTAGGACGGTGAGGAAGGAGGGATCCAGCCCAGATCAGGGAGCCAGACTCCTCTGGGTTCAAATCCCAGTCTTGCCACCAGCTTATCCGAGCACACAGCTCAATCTTCTTTTCCTCTTTCAAAGAGGTGGGAACTTCGCAAGACTGTTGTGAAAACTGGACAAATCGCACGTGGAGAGCTTCTTAGAAAGGGCTGCCTTGTGTCTGCCCCTAGAATCATTGCTAATGCAGAAGCTCTTTTTTATTCATTGGCCCTCAACAAATTCCTATGAAGCCAGGCTCAATTTACAGATGAGGATACTGAGGCTTAGAGGGGGCAAATTACGTACTCAGGGTGACATAATTAGGAGGGAAGGACCAGGCCTGTGTGCGGCAAGTCCCATCGCAGCAGGGGTTCTTTGTTGATTTCAGTTGCTAGGTCGTGTCCGACTCTACTGGAAGGGGTTGCCAGGGTTCTGCTTGCCTTCTCTGAGTGAAGCGTTTATTTCTAGAGCTTTGGATGATCCCCTTTCTCTCCTTCCTTTCTCCCTTTCTCCTTTCTTCCCACAGAATATTCTTAGCATCTCCTGTGGCTAGAATGCCCTCTTGATCCCCAGGAAACAGTTGCACATCTTTAACATGTGCCTGGAAGCTCTCAACTGGCTTTTCCTCGGGGCTCATTCAGTGCCCACCCCCTGCCCCGCGAGGTTCCGTCCCTGAACCGGCTGAAGCTTGGAAGTCACGAGTCCACTCATCGATCACAAATAGCCCCAAAATGAAGTTTTCCCAACTCCTGCATCTAAAAGTAGGCCTCCTGTCTTCCAGGCAACACCGTCCCCCACCCCCGCAGCTGGTTCACCCCTAAGGAGTGTGTCGTTTCAGGGAGACATGAAACCCCGCAGCGTTGCCGGGGGCTCAAAGGCGCTGTGTGTTCCAGAATTCCCTCCAGCGGTGCTGGAAAGAATGCAGTAAACGTGAGCCTGAAGGTGACTTTTGAAGATGTGTGTAACTGCTGCCTTGTCTGTAGGAAAAAAAAGGAAAAAGAATGGATAAACAGCAAGGTCCTGCTGTGTAGCCCTGAGAACCATATTCAGTATCCCGTGACAAACCATGAGGGAAAAAAACATGTGTATGCATAACTGAGTCACTCTGCCATATAGCAGACATTATCACAACACTGCAAATCAACTATACTTCCATTTTATTTTTATTTATTTACTTATTTTAATTGGAGGCTAATTACTTTACAGTATTGAAGTGGGTTTTGCCATACATTGACATGAATCAGCCATGGGTGTACATGCGTCCCCCATCCTGAACCCCCCCTCCCACCTCCATCCCCATCCCACCCCTCAGGGGCATCCCAGTGCACCAGCCCTGAGTACCCAATTTTAAAAAGAGAGAGAAAGAAAGAAGAAGAACATGGAAAGCAGCCCCTGAGCAGAATGTGACTGGGGTGGATTCGTGTTCCTATCTTACCAGCAGGGCTGCCCCAGCACCCAGGCTGCCCAGAATCCCATGTGCAAGCCTTAGATGTCAGTGTGCCTGAATTAGATCCCACTCACCCGGCTTGCTCTCACGCTGCCCGTGAACAGGCAGGTGTGTGAGCACAAGGGCGTGTGAGCTTCCTCCCGATGTGTGGGGCTGCAGAGACTGGACTTAGAATGGAAGTTCTCCCAGGCTCCCCCGGGCAGCAGGGCTGCCTGGACAGTTGCTGTGCTGGACGTGAAGAGCACGTTCCCAGCTGATGGGGTGACTGTGCTGCTCTGCTGAGAATCCTGCCTTTCCGAGACCTTGAATAACAGCCGCACACGCTGGCTGTCTCAGGCCTGCCATGCCTGCCTCTCCGCCTCCAGCAGGGCCGAGGTGGCCCTGTGGTGAAGAGTCCGCCTGCAGTGCAGGAGACGTGGGTCACTCCCTGGGTCGGGAAGATCCCCTGGAGGAAGGCATGGCTACCCACTCCAGTATTCTTGCTTGGAGAATCCCATGGACAGGTTACAGTCCAGGGGGTCACATAGAGTCAGCATGACTTAGCAACTAAATTGCAACAATACAACAACATGGATCCATGCATGTGCTAATACAGAATTGTATACACCCAAAAAAAAAGGTCAATTTTATTGTATCATAATCAGAGGAAATCTAATCTTACAAATCCAGAAGCTTTGTGCACCTAGATTGTTTTGAAACTACTTTAATTTCTACCTCCACTTAAAGATGCTAAAAGCGCATCACAGGCAAGATTTATTCAAGAAAGATAACAAGCAACTCCAATAGCAGACCATATAGAAAGAAAAGAACTTGGCCTTACACCAAAAGATTACTGAATGAATGCTTACATATTTTAAATTCAATTGGAGCATTATCATCTGTTACAATTCCCTACAAATTGTTCTTAACCGTCTAACTCAGGCTATGATCTAATGGGATAAGAATTTTATAAGAGAACCTTCATAGCATAGAGTTACTTTTAAAGTCTCTAACTCATAGTCTTTTCGTGTGAAATACTTTATTTTGGAATAAATTTTCTTAGTTGTATTTTGTTACACCTCACCTTTCATCTGAAGACCAGGAAATTTGGATTTTGGGCGTACACCATATGCCCTCAATACTAACCGATTCAGTGGGTAAGACATAATATTGCTCAAGAGTATGTGGTCATGGGAGGTAGGCGTGGACGGAGGAAACACGATGTTTTTCCAGTTTACTGGCTTTGCTATTGGGCAACAGGTCAAGACAACAATAAAAGATTACATCCTGATGTCAGTTCCCATTAGTCAATCTCTGTTAGTAGGATAGCTCTCCACCCTCTTCCCATTCAATTATTACCTAGTCTTCACACATTTGTTTTTTTTAACTTTTTATACTTGTTTCTTTTTAATTGAAGAAATTGCTTTACAGAATTTTGTTGTTTTCTGTCAAACCTCAACATGAATCAGCCAGAGGTGTACATATGTCCCCTCCTTCTTGAACCCCCCTCCCATCTCCCTCCCCACCCCACCTTTCTAGGTTGATACAGAGCCCCTGTTTGGGTTCCCTGAGACACACCACAAAGTCCCGCTGGCTACCTACTTTACAAAGGGTAAAGTAAGTTTCCATGTTACTCTCTCCATACATCTCACCCTCTCCTCCCCTCACCCCATGTCCATAAGTCTGTTTTCTATATCTGTTTTTCCATTGCTGCCCTGCAAATAAGTTTTTCTTTCTAGATTCCACATATATGATACCATCTTTCTAGATTATATATATATATACGTTAGCATACAATAGTTTTCTCTTTCTGAGTTATTTCACTCTGTAAAATAGGTTCTAGGTTCATCCACCTCATTAGAACTGACTCAAATTCAGGCATTTAAATTATTAACACAAATGTAGTTGTGTGTTTTTTTTAGAAACCCTGGGCTGAACTAAAAGGAGGGAAAAATCTTTAAATGCCTCAAAGGTGGAGAGGATAAAATCACTTTTAGTCTTGTTCAAAGTCTTGTCCACTCCACGCAGCCATCCAAGGGTACCAGGTCATCTTTGCTGTGGCCATTACAACCGAGAGGCCCAGAGAAAGGTGATGTCTCCCTACAGAAATGTCTTCCCAGCACTTATTAGGGAATGCATACATTTTAATGAGTCCTGAGAAAACTTAATCAAGAAATTGGGAAAACTGGAACAAGTCTTATAATTCTCCTGCAACGACTAAAGCTTAACGATCTATGTAGAGAGGAAAAAAGTAAAAAGAAAAAAAAAAAAAATCTACGTAGAAGTGTTGCTTCTTCCAGGCACACATTGGCGTCAGGCAACGGCCACCAGCCACCATGGGGAGCGGAAGGTGAAGGCCGACGCTTCCGGGAACCGGGGCCGGAACTTCCGCAGGGCGGTCATTCCGGCCTGCGTCAGCTGCGGACTGGGGGTGTGTGCGTGCTCAGGGCTTGTCTGCGCCAAGGGCGAGTTACTCCTGCAAATAAAATAAATATTGATAGATTTGTATGCATTGTCTTCTTTACAAATCCCAAAAAATAGTGAGTTTTAGAAGCAAAATTAGTTCTCTAACTGGCAATTTCAAAAGTGATTCTGTATAGTGTTATTAAGCTTGCTAGAGATCCAAGTGTTATAGCATTCAAACACTCCCCCATTTTTGATGGTGTTTTCCCGTGGGTGAGTATTCTCTACAGCTGCTGTAATAAAGTAGTCACGGCTGCATCTCAGCTAGCCTCCCCTTCCCTACTGCCGATGATTTTGGTTTTCCTCATCTTTCGATCTAAGGCTTGATGCCAAGAGCAAGCTGAAAGCTGCTGAGGGCACCTCCTGTTCTGATAAAAAGCCCGGAACCGAGGCACGGGGCTCCATGGTGACAGCAGACGCACTCATCCGCCAGGTCAGTTTCCTATCTGCTCTCAGGGTGTCCTGAACCCACGGTTCCTATTTGCTTCTGCACAGGGCAGTGGCCTTAGTCAAGGGAGCCCCCAAATAAAGCAGAGTCACCCGAGGGAAACAGAGGACAGGTGAAGAAAGGATGGGGAAGAAAGCGAAGCTGAAAGAGAGAATGAGGACCACGTGCAGGTCCTCCCAGAACGTCTTCTGGGGAGTAACTGATAAGCAGCCAACTCCTCATCTGTTTGCTCCGTTTGTTTAGCCCTTCACCCAGAGACACTCTTCTCAAAGCTACTCCTTATTGTTTAGTCGCTCAGTCGTGTCCGATTCTTTGTGACCCCACGGACTTTAGCCCGCCAGGCTCCTCTGTCCATGGGATTCTCCAGGCAAGAATCCTGGAGTGGGTTGCCTTTTCCTCCTCCAGGGGATCTTCCCGACTCAGGGATCGAACCTGCATCTCGTGCACTGCAAGCAGATTCCTTACTGCTGACCACCAGGGACGACCATTACTCTCTCAGTGTTTTCTAATTTAATTATGAAGAAAAGATCATGAATACTCTAGTAATTTTAAAGTATTTCATGTGTATAAAAACCAATGGAGGGAGGAAGGTCCAAAAGGGAGGGGATACTTGTATACCTAAGGCTGATTCACGTTGAGGTTTGACAGAAAACAACAACATTCTGTAAGCAATTATCCTACAATTAAAAAATAAAAAGGAAATAGAAAAAACAATGGAACACCAGACCCAACAGAGAGAATCTACTTTAGAATCAGAGCTGGAGCCTATCAGTGTTACCTGAGGCCAAAAGGCTTCTAGAGAGAAGCGTTTTCCCACCTATGGTCCACAGACCATCAGCACCATCACCATGGGGACCTTTGAAACCAGAACTTCCGGGCGTTGCTGGGAGGTCCTTGTCCTCAGGTGTTAGCCAGGTGAGTCTTCCGAACTCTGCTGTTTGAGAGCCGAGCCACTGATCTGGCCTGGGCCCCATGCTATGTATCAGATGAGGAAGATTAAACGTGTCTCGGGGATCATCCAGCCAATGGGCAGCAGAGAGGACTCAGAATCTCCAACCCGGGCCTTCGTCTGTGGTCAGCATCAGACCCAGAGCTTCCTATGGGGCCCGCTGCGAGTAAAGGTGCATTCCCGCAGCCCTGCGCACGGCTGCCTCTCTCTCCGTTCCCGCACACCCCCGGACTGTTCCCGTCCAGCCAGCATTCACACGCAGGAACCAGGCTCCCAGCAGGTCCCCAGCTGGAAGAGATGCGGGCTTTGAAAAATGTGCTCCCTGTGTGGCCCTTCATGACTAGGACACCCAAGTGGGGTGGGGAGACGCAGTGGCTGTGGGGAGACGCGGTGGCCGTGGGGAGACCCGCTTGGAGGCCTGAAGTCAGTCCACAGGCCTAAGGTCAAGACACAGCGCCTTTGGGGGAGCAGAGACCCTACGTGTTCAAAATAGCATGCACTTCATCGTTTAGGTAGGATTTTTTTTTTTGCAAATTTATTGCCCATGTCCACAGCCTGTCTGGAGCATCACTTGTGTTGGAGAAGCTCAGGCTGTCCTGAGTGTGGGTGCGGCATCCTCCGGGGTCAGTAGAAGCCACCCAGGATGGGAAGGGTGCTTGGTCCGTACAGGCAGCGAAAGCCCCACTGCCCTTCAGAGAGCAAGGCACCTTCTTCTCCAGAACCGAGAGTTACTCTACGGAGCAAGAAGCGCTAGGTAAGAGGCATCGTGGTTTCAACGTGAGGGGATGGGGGGAAGGAAAGAGTTATTACTCAGAATAACTTTCCATCTTAACCAGGGCTCTGAAGGGATGAGGGACTTGAGAGGCATCCCTTCCAGGAGCCAAGCCATCCCTCGCTCCAAAAAAATCGGGGGCACTGCCCACGCCGCCGCTGGTTGCCTCCTGCCCTGTGACCAGTCTGGACAGGCCAGTCCACCAGGGCCTTTGGGAGGGGGGGCAGCGAGGCTGCCCATTTGTTTAGTTGTGATAAAATGACAAGGGAGGGGAAGGTCCCCCTGGAAACCACCGAGCCTGCGCACGGTAGGAACACGCGTGTGGCTCAGGGCGGCCTCCAGGCCAAGCGTCGCTCACTTTCTTCCTGGGAATGACTGACTCTTGCTGATGCCCCATCAGCTGGGTGACAGAACCTGGGACTGGCCGTGGGACACTCGAGCTGAGTTGTGGGATTGGAAGGTGTTATTCCTGGGAATTTCTATCGTATTTTAGGCTCAGGGGCCTGGAGATTCCTAGGCCAGCACAATTTCAAATACTGGGGGAGACTGGCTCACATGTCAAAGGTTTCAGTGCAAAATACTTCCAGACTTCTGTGCAAGCTGCCAAACAGTTGTGAGAGGAGCCATCCCCGAAGAGAACAGGTTTATCTGACAAGCTTCCCTGGTGGCTCAGATGGTAAAGAATCTGCCCGCAGTGCAGGAGACCCGGGTTCAATCCCTGGGTTGGGAAGATCCCCTGGAGAAGGAAATGGCAATCCACTCCATTATTCTTGCCTGGAGAATCTCATGGACAGAGGAGCCTGGCAGGCTACAATCCATGGAGTCTCAAGGATTTGGACGCGACTAATATCTATCCTTATTTTTACACAAAAGTTGAAAGTAGATTGAAAATATATTTGGAATAAACCTTATTTCAGGAAATTCCCTCCTTACGATAATCTTATATGGCAAACCAAACGCCACCTAAATGAAGTGCATGCTCCCCAGGCCCACTCAGTGAAACTGTCTCACAGAAGCGGCTTTAGCAGTTGCAGAATGGCCCTTCAACGATGCATTATTTAAACTAAATGGATTTTGAAGGCCCTATTAAACTCTTGACAATTTTTTAATTGAGGGTAGTAATGGTTAAATGGAGATTTGACGTGATCTATGATTACAATGCCGAGAAAATATGGCGGGACACAGTGAGACGCCCTCCTGTTTCTGGAGCTCTTACAACCTGAGCGCAAGTAGGACCGTGGAGAGGAGATTAACTATTTCCCCATGGAAAACGGAATGACTGCCACAGTCCAAACAGTGACACGTAAAACAAGACATTCCACTTTCTGTTTAATTTTCCGCCATCAAGTTCAAAGAAATCATCATCTGAGAAGAGACTGGAAGAGACAGCGGTGATGAGAGAATAAGGCCTCAAGTACGCCGCTTTCGCCATGGTTGATATGTCTGTTTCATGTTTTCCCATCTTGTTAGTAAAAGAGATGAGAGTAATTTAGTCCTCTATTGACAGTTCAGGATTCTGATCCAGGTTGCTGTTGTTTTAATCACTAACACCAGGCTCCTGTCCACGGGATTTCTCAGGCAAGAATACCGGAATGGGTTGCCATTTCCTTCTCCAGGGGAACTTCCTGACCCAGGGATGGAACCCACATCCTCTGTCCTGGCAGGCAGGTTCTTTAGTGATAAGCTACCAGGGACCCACCCCAGTGTTCTTGCCTGGAGAATCCCAGGGACGGGGGCGCCTGGTGGGCTGCCGTCTGTGGGGTCGCACAGGGTCGGGCACGACTGAAGCGGCTCAGCAGCAGCAAGCGACCAGGGAAGCCCAAAGATGTGATTTTCGTGGAGTTTCAAGCATGCAAACGGAGGTCAAGGAGGTTGCTAGAACTGCTCCTTCTCCTGGATGTAAACTAAAATGCTCAGTCTGCCGAAACCCGGGATTGAACCAGGGACCTTTAGATCTTCAGTCTAACGCTCTCCCAGCTGAGCTATTTCGGCTCCTCTCACCCAGCTGAGCGAATGGGGTTGTGATGCAGTGATGATCTGGGGGCACATCGTCTGTCTGCACATCACCCTGTCTTCATCCACGCTTATTCCTAAGTGCAGGGGCTGATTCTGGGTCCTGATTTCCCAGGCTGAGCTTATTACACGTGTCCCATAATCAGTGTCCGATTGAGTGAGGACGGGTTCCCCAGAAGGGGCTGCCCCGCCCCAGCCAGGACCTGGCCTGCCTCCTTGCTTTGCTCTCACCACCATCTTCTGCTTCCTAGCTGAGTTCCGGAAGGTACTCCAGTTGCATTGCTTGTGTTCCAGAAGGATACCTTCTTCCATTTCCATCATAGCCTCCTTTTCTCCCTGGAGGTCATGAGCGAGCTAGGAGAAGCTGGTCATGGTGAATGAGACACAGCTTCTCCCTCTCCTGTTACCCACCTCCTGCTGGACCCCACATGAGGACCAAGATTTCCATCAGACTCCCCCCTGGGGGCTCCTGACTCTGGAAACACCCCCAAGTATCTCTAGCACGTGCTTTGGACTCTCGCAGCATCAGAGCCGCCTTAGTAAGAGGCGCCTTGCTTGGGGCCCCACAGCCACAGTTCCGGGCCCAGGTCCATATCTGCATTTTCAACGAGTGTCCAGGTGAGGCTCTGTGGATGCTGCTGGTTGGGGCCCCATGCAAGAACCTCCACTCTGATTGGCCCAGGGCCAGCGCTGAATCCTAGCTGCCTCTACCACGCCCACCCTCTGCATCTGTGTCACGTCCGTGAGCTAGAACACGTGACCGCCTTGCCCTGCACAAGGCAGAGCCCCCTTCTCTGTAAGTGTTCCCTGACTACCAGCCGAGTGGCTCTGGAAGCCGAGGCGGCCCTCTCAGGCCCCACCGGACCCATGACCCAGAGTGTGCCCCCTTCCTTTGCACCTCTCACAGCCCACGGCTGGCCCAGCTCGCGCTGAGCGTGTGGACCTGGAGACTGACCGTGACTTCCTAAGGAGCCTGGTGGCCGCGAGTCATCACCGCCAGCTCCTGGTGCTGTGCCCGGCAGCCTGGTTTCTGGGGAAATCCCTCCCACCGAGGAAGGAGCCTGTCTCGGGTGGACCTCAGACCTCCCTGCGGCCTGCCTTGCTGAGGTCAGAGGATAGGGCTGGAGCCTCGGGCCCACAGAGAAGCCATCTGTGAACACAGGTGACCAGGAGATGGGGCACTGAGGGTGCTCATAAACCCTGTCTCTGCTGAGCCTCCAAGTCCACCCCCGACACCCCCACACCTCTGGGTCCCGCAGACTCTGCTGTCTGCACCGAAGGGATCAGGCAACGGCAGCCCGGGGAGGAAGTGACGGAGCCCGCGGTCTGCTCGGCCCTCCCTCCCCCGTCAGCGCCACGGAAGGGCAGGAAGGGGCAGAGTGCGCCCCTCACCTGGAGTCCGGTGCGCCCCTGGGGTCAGGGGGCAGAGGGATGCTTTGTGCTCCTCATCCGGCAGGGCCCGGGGTGGAGGACGGGTTCCCCGAGCAGGGAGCGGGGTGCTGGTGCTGCTTCCTGGAGATGAGATGTGGACCTTCTGGGGGCTCAGGCGACCCCAGAGGAGAGCTCCCGGGTGCAGAAGGAGAAGCAGGTCCCAGGATGTGGCATCTGCTGCAGGGGAGGCCCCGAGAACCTGACCAAGCCCACCTCGAAGCATCTGAGTGTCTGCCCAGCCCGAGGACTTAGGCACAGGGCAGGGTGCCAGCCACTGAAGGCTTTGCCCCCTCACCACTGAGAAGGAGCCCTGAAGGGTCCCACCAACCCTACTGGGGGACAAGGTGAGTCAGGGAGAAGGCCCCAGGTCCCCTCTCCCAGGAGGGCTGGGGAGCCAGAACCTCACCGAGTGAAGTCTGGAATGCTGTACTCTAGACAGCATTGTTGGAGAAGGAAATGGCAACCCACTCCAGTGTTCTTGCCTGGAGAATCCCAGGGACGGGGGAACCTGGTGGGCTGCCGACTATGGGGTCACACAGAGTCGGACACGACTGAAGTGACTTAGCAGCAGTAGCAGCAGACAGCATTGTAATCACGGGGGGAGGCTGCCCTCCTGGTCACAGGCGCCTGCTGAGACTTCATCCAGGTCCCGGGAGAGAGCCAGCCCTGAGTGGGGCTTCTGGGACCCCGTGGGGAGAGGCCAGTCCTTGGGAGACAGTGGCCTGTGGGGTCGAGCTCCTTCCTGTACCAAATGTGTTTATCTACCTGTAATGTCTCCAGCACCGCCCCGCATCCCATGTTGAGAAGTAGACTTTTTTCTTCGATAATCAAAGCCCACATTCTTGTGCATTTTATGCCACCCCAGTATCTGTGCTAGCCATTCAAATGTGCGTTTGCTCATTTAGTCCTCAAGCAACATCTATCCTGCAGCAAAGGAATCTGGGTGGAGATTAACCACCAATTGCACAGGCTACGGATGGCTTAGCAGTGGTCAGAACCCAGACAGCAGCAACGGTTCCCAGCCAGGGGCGGGTTTTGCCTCCCTGGAGGTCAGATGCTGCAGTCCGTGGGGTCGCAAAGAGCCAGTGTCTGAAGATGCTCTAGGTTCACGTCCACACCCATGGTACGTGTGCTGTACGCCTGGGGGTCAAGGCCAGGCCGCCAACATTCACAGCACACAGGGCAGCCAGGAGCCACCCCTGCCCCAGACCAAACACCCACAGAGCTGGAGCTGAGAAAACTGCCTGCTAGCAGCTGTCTGCCGAATGGAAATGGTTGAATTTTTCTGATCATATAACATTATTAAATAAATCAGTCTATTCTGGAAAACCAACATTACAGTATGCAAATTACCTGCAACAACAGCATTGCCGGAGACAAGGCTGGTTAATATGTTTGTCTATAAATGTTCAGGTTGGTTCCTCTGTGGACACACATATGCACACCCACGCACACACACACTTGCACACACACATTGGTTTTTCATGGAGTCTTTCTTTCTTCAGCTTATTCTTTTTTTGAAAATGGAATTGTGTTGTGGTTGCTGATCCTTAAGATTTTTACTTAACCATCCACTGCACTAAAAATACACGTTATGGACTTCTTTCCACGTCAGTAGAGACATATCAGGACAGCTTCCCAGCTGGCTCACATGGTAAAGAATCTGCCTGCAATGCAGGAGACCTGGGTTTGATCCGTGGGTCGGGAAGATCCCCTGGAGGAGGGCATGGCAACCCACTCCAGTATTCTTGCCTGGAGAATCCCATGGACAGAGCAGCCTGGTGGGCTTCAGTCCACGGGGTCACAAAGAGTCAGACAAGACTGAGCAACTGAGCGTGCACGCACGCAAACACAGATCGAAGGGGACGTTCTCGAGGAGGTCATTCTGCCCCACAGTGGGAGTGTGCTGGAAATTTTTGTGGGGGCTTTATGTTTGGGGAAGGAGCTCTGGGCCTTTAGTGGGTGGTGGTCCAGAGGTGCTGAACATCCCATATGGTGCAAGGCAATGCCCCACATGCAGATGAATCCCTCATAATTTTGAAATATCCCACCAGTAACTCATGTGGTTAAAAAGCTTATTTAGAATCATCTAAGACCCAACATTCATTTTAATTTAGATGCAATCAATTTCTTCTTGGTTTCAACATGACTCTGTTTTACAGGAATATGGTGGGGTACGGATCATGGTTTGTGCCTCGCTGTGTTCACTGTGGGAAGTTCAGTTCAGTCGCTCAGTCGTGTCCAACTCTTTGCGACCCCATGAATCGCAGCACGCCAGGCCTCCCTGTTCATCACCATCTCCCGGAGTTCACTCAGACTCATGTCCATCGAGTCTGTGATGCTATCCAGCCATCTCATCCTCGGTCGTCCCCTTTTTCTCCTGCCCCCAATCCCTCCCAGCATCAGAGTCTTTTCCAATGAGTCAACTCTTCGCATGAGGTGGCCAAAGTACTGGAGTTTCAGCTTTAGCATCATTCCTTCCAAAGAAATCCCAGGGCTGATCTCCTTCAGAATGG
>SJYT01060631.1:332413-360182 GCA_006410635.1 Cephalophus harveyi
TCCATAGTTCATCAGGCACTCTATCTATCAGATCTAGGCCCTTAAATCTATTCCTCACTTCCACTGTATAATCATAAGGAATTTGATTTAGGTTATACCTGAATGGTCTAGCAGTTTTCCCTACTTTCTTCAATTTGAGTCTGAATTTGGTAATAAGGAGTTCATGATCTGAGCCACAGTCAGCTCCTGGTCTTGTTCTTGTTGACTGTATAGAGCTTCTCCATCTTTGGCTGCATAGAATATAATCAATCTGATTTCGGTGTTGACCATCTGGTGATGTCCATGTGTAGAGTCTTCTCTTGTGTTGTTGGAAGAGGGTGTTTGCTATGACCAGTGCATTTTCTTGGCAAAACTCTATTACCTGGGTTTGATCCCTGGGATCCCTGTGGGAAACCTCGTCATAAATAGCAGTGCAGCTGGGAGAGCGGGACTCCCAGCGCCCACAGCGGAGGGTCTGCCCCAGTGCCTGGGTCACTGGAGGGCATCGCTCAGGGGCCGACCTTGACATTCCTTCCACACGTCTCCCCGGGGCACCCACGCCTGTGCGTTTACATATTGAAACATTTCATTACTGATTCTTCTCCCTTTATTTCTCTTTTATGTTACGGTTAAGGTAATATATTGATTCTTTACACTTGCGTGTGTGAGTCATTGTGTCATTATATTGATCTTTTAAAAAGTCATGTGTGTAGGTTATTTTATCTATGAATTTCATTTCAGGATAGTAAGGGGAGTGTTATAAACATTTATTATAGAAAAGAGGCATTTGGGTCTGACGTTTATTATAGAAAGTAGGCCCTTTAGATCTGACCGAGCTGAAAATCCCTGATTTATCTCATCACACTTAATGTAGCCTCATGCTGGGCACACTTGTATCACGGTTTATTTAACTCATCTACCACTGATGGATATGGAAGTTCTTGGTACATGTAGGCAACACTCTGATAAACAGACATATTTCTAAAAAATATGTCTGGGCACTCACTGAATTATTTCCTTAGGGGGAAAAAAATCATAGCAGTGGAATCGCTGAACCAGAGGTAAGCACATTTTCCATTTCAACGTAGTTTGTCCGAATTATCCCACTAAGAGAGCCAGAGACGCACATGTGTGGGCCTCCGGGAGGAGCCGGGCTTGCGAGGCCGCAGACGCCATGCGGCGTGCCGGGCGCCAGCTGGATTCCGCTCGGGCAGCGTCCTGGCAGCTCAGGCAGCGTCCTGGCAGCTGCGTGTCTGCACCCAGCAGCAGTGCCGGCCTCCACGAGGGCCGGGCCACCGTGCAGAGTGGGTGTCCCTCCCGCCCAGCCGCCGCTCTGCAGTGAGCAAGCATCCTCTCATGAACCCCTCTGGGTGGTATGCGTGGATGCCCCTGTTGCAGCAATCATTCCAGACTGACCGGAAACCTAACTCAATTTCAAGTGACTTTGGTTCACTTTTCGTGGCGTTTTTTTCACTTGGACCTTGTTATGCGTCGGATTGAAATCTCTAAAAACTCATATGTTGAAGCCCTGACCCCCAGGACCTCAGAATGTGACCTTATTTGGAAATAGGGCCACGGCCGATATCATTAGTTCAGATGGCTCTTACTGGAGCAGCGCTGCCTCCTCTGACATGACCAGTGCCCGATAAAAGGGAGAGATGCTAGGGACCTCCCTGGCGGTCCAGGGGCTAAGACCCTGAGCTCCCAATGCAGGGGGTCTGGGTTCGATCCCTGGTCAGGGAACTAGATCCCACATGCTGCACCTAAGACCTGGCACAGCCAAATAAATAAAAGCATTTTTTTAAAAGGGAGAGATTTGCTTGTGCAAACACACACACAGAGACACAGGGAGAGCGTCGCCTGAAGATGGAGGAAGGGACTGAGGCGATGCTTCCACTGCCCAGGGGACACCAAGGATACCCAGCAAACACCCAGGGGCTGGGTGAGGGCCTGGAGGAGCTTCCTCTCCCCGCTCAGACGGAAGCAACCCTGCCAGAAGCTCGATCTTGGACTCCCCGCCTACAGAGCTGTGAGACGGTCAGGTTCTGTTGCTGAAGCCCCCAGATCAGGGTGTTTCATTTCCGTAGCTTGAGAAAACGAATGCAGACGTCTGAGCTTCAGTGACTGCGTCTGTCTCCTAAGGCCGCTGCTCAGCAGAATCATTGCGTGACAAAGCCTGAGGCCATCTCAGGAGTCATCTGGTCCACCCCCTCCTGGCTCTGATGCACAAACAATGAAAACCCAAACAAGCTACAGGACTCGTCCAAAATCCGAGAGCGGGTTGGCAGCACCTCCTGCCTCCTGCCTCGGTTTTGGACTCCCGCCGCCAGAGCTGCGAGCCGGCGCGTTTCTGTCGGTCATGCCCTCTGTCTAAGCGCTTTATCTCATTCCTGCTAGACCCAAGCCCCGGCTCACTTCCTGTCCGGGCCTCGGGAGGCCTGGTCACGGGCTGACTCACGGGGGTGGTGGTGGTTCCACGTGTGTCTGGCCCCGCCCGGAGCACCGTGTCTGGTGCAAAGGAGATGCTCGGAGAAGCTTCCCTGAATGGGATGAAGCGTGACTCACGGCTTCTCTGGGGGCCGTGAGTCAGGTCTGGGAGGTGCTTCAACAGCACCCCTTAGAGGAGGACCAGGCCTGGCCACAGGAAGCACGCTGGTCACAGGCGGCATCAGCCTGGAAGCTAAGTACTGGGAAAAGCAGAACGACTCGGGCCCGGGCTCTGAAAGGCGCGTCTGAATCCACGGCAGCTGCTCAGGCATCCTGCTGTGATGCCTTGCCCTCCGCACTGTGAGCCGCCTGCGGAGCCTGGCTCTCAGAGCCTCAGTTCCCCAGAGGAAAGGAGGGTGGCGACCGGCCAAAAACCTCACCTGGGAAGCTTGTTAACCCTGGGGCCGCCCAGCGAGAAGGCCCTGGGGCTGAATGCAGTCCGTACCGTTTCTCACCGTGGACGCTCAGGGCATCCGGTCAGGAGAGATGAGAGAGGGAGGAAGACAGACAGCCGTGCGAGGTGCGAAGCCGAGGCGTCTGCTCTCAAACGCCTCCTCCTTTTTGTCTCGTCAGCATCCTGTTTTTGTTGCTCAGTCTCTCAGTCATGTCTGACTCTTTGCAACCCACGGACTGCAGCGCGCCAGGCCTCCCTGTTCTTCACCATCTTGCAGAATTTGCTCACTCATGCCCATTGAGTCAGTGTTGCCATCCAACCATCTCATCCTCTGTCGTCCCCTCCTCCTCCCACCTTCAACCTTTCCCAGCATCAGGGTCTTTTCCAATGAGTCAGCTCTTCACATCAGCAGCCAAAGTATTGGAGCTTCAGCTTCAGCATCATTCCTTCCAATGAATATTCAGAGTTGATTTCCTTTAGGATGGACTGATTTGATCTCCTTGCAATCCAAGAGACTCTCAAGAGTCTTCTCTAGCACCGCAGTTCAAAAGCATCAATTCTTTGGTGCTAAGCCTTCTTTATGGTCCAACTCTCACATCCATACATGACTACTGGAAAAACCATTGCTTTGACTGTACACACTTTTGTCCACAAAGTGATGTCTCTGCTTTTCTATATGCTGTCTAGGTTTATCAGAGCTTTTCTTCCAAGGAGTAAGTGTCTTTTAATTGCCTGGCTGCAGTCTCCAGTGATTTTGGAGCCCAAGAAAATAAAGTCTGTCACTGTTTCCACTTTTTCCCCACCTATTTCCCATGAAGTGATGGGACCAGATGCCATGATCTTAGTTTTTTGAATGTTGAGTTTTAGGCTAGCTTTTTCACTCTCTTCTTTTATTCTCATCAAGAAGCTCTTTAGTTCCTCTTCACTTTCTGCCATTAAAGTGGTATCATCTGCATATCTGAAGTTGTTGATATTTCTAGAAAGGTGCTGACTTTAAAAACTTTCTATGAATTAAACAAACCAAGTTCCTAGGATTAAAAAAAAAAAAATCACATGGCCTCCAGCTTGCAAGCTCCAGCCCGCAAGATAAAGTTTAAAGCCCATCAGCATGGCATTGGCCACCCTTCATGGTTTTGTCTATACTTTGCCGGTCCGTCTAGCCAAAACAGTGGTTTTTCCAGTAGTCATATGTGGATGTGAGAGCTGGACAATATAAAAGGCTGAGTGCCAAAGAATTGATACCTTCAAATGGTGGTGTTGCAAAAGACTCTTTAGAATCCCTGGGACTGCAAGGAGGTCAAACCACTCAATTGTAAAGGAAATCAACCCTGAATATTCATCGGACGGACTGATGGTGAAGTATCACTTCCAATACTTTGGGCACCTGATGCCAAGAGTCGATTCACTGGAAAAGACCCTGGTGCAGGGAAAGATTGACGGCAGGAGGAGGAGGGGACAACAGTGGACGATATGGTTGATGGCATCACCGACTCGATGGACAGGAGTTTGAACAAACTCTGGGAGATGGTGAAGGACAGGAAAGCCTGGCGTGCTACAGCCCATGGATCGCAGAGTCAGAAACGACTGAGCGACTGAACAGCAAAAATTCTTGCGCCCCGATCTTTCCTCCCCAAAGCCCTACGCCCTCCAGTGGCTGCAGGGGATAATACAGAGGCTCCAAAGGGGAGGAGACGGGCGTCCCTTGCCGCGGAGCCCAGAGCGCAAGCTCACCGCCTCTGAGCGTCTTTCAGGCGGCGCTTAAGGAGGTGGAGGGCCGAGCCCCCTCGGGCTCGCTCTTGGCTCGCGGCCCCTCCGGTCCTCTCCGCAGGTTTAGACGCCCTGTTTGCGCTCGGGGATGCTCTGCTGCGTGCTTACCCCCGCGGCAAACGTAGGCTCGGCGTAGGCCTCCCGGGGCCCTGCGGAAGGAGCCCCGCCCTCGCACTCCCGAGCCGGCTCGCGCCTCCCGCTCGCCCGGGTCGCCCGCCCGGTGGTGTGTTCGGGGCTTCCGGCGCCCGGCGCCCCCGCGCGAGCTCGGGGCGGAGGGCGGTCACGCGTGGCCTGGCTCGGGGCCTGGCCCGCGCGGCCCCGCTTCTGCTTCTGCGTTTAGACCTCTCCGGCCGTCCGCAGAACCCGGGCCGCCAGGAGCCGCGGGTGGGGACGGGAGCGGAGAGCTGAGGCTCCGCGCTGGCAAGGTCCCCGGACCCGCACCGCCTCACCCGGCCCCGCGCCCACCCCCGCAGGCTGCAGCGGCGGCGCTTTGTCCCGATGCCCGGGCGCACCGGGCGCCCAAAGGGCAGCGGGATGCGGAGGCTCCGGGCCCGCCTGGGGCGCGCCGGCAGCGGAGGGGCGGGCCTGCGGGCGGGGGAGCCCCGATCTTTCCTCCCCAAAGCCCTACGCCCTCCAGTGGCTGCAGGGGATAATACAGAGGCTCCAAAGGGGAGGAGACGGGCGTCCCTTGCCGCGGAGCCCAGAGCGCAAGCTCACCGCCTCTGAGCGTCTTTCAGGCGGCGCTTAAGGAGGTGGAGGGCCGAGCCCCCTCGGGCTCGCTCTTGGCTCGCGGCCCCTCCGGTCCTCTCCGCAGGTTTAGACGCCCTGTTTGCGCTCGGGGATGCTCTGCTGCGTGCTTACCCCCGCGGCAAACGTAGGCTCGGCGTAGGCCTCCCGGGGCCCTGCGGAAGGAGCCCCGCCCTCGCACTCCCGAGCCGGCTCGCGCCTCCCGCTCGCCCGGGTCGCCCGCCCGGTGGTGTGTTCGGGGCTTCCGGCGCCC
Source organism: Cephalophus harveyi (assembly GCA_006410635.1). Taxonomy (NCBI): domain Eukaryota; kingdom Metazoa; phylum Chordata; class Mammalia; order Artiodactyla; family Bovidae; genus Cephalophus; species Cephalophus harveyi. The sequence goes on from SJYT01060631.1 coordinate 338,041, forward strand.
GGCGCCCCCGCGCGAGCTCGGGGCGGAGGGCGGTCACGCGTGGCCTGGCTCGGGGCCTGGCCCGCGCGGCCCCGCTTCTGCTTCTGCGTTTAGACCTCTCCGGCCGTCCGCAGAACCCGGGCCGCCAGGAGCCGCGGGTGGGGACGGGAGCGGAGAGCTGAGGCTCCGCGCTGGCAAGGTCCCCGGACCCGCACCGCCTCACCCGGCCCCGCGCCCACCCCCGCAGGCTGCAGCGGCGGCGCTTTGTCCCGATGCCCGGGCGCACCGGGCGCCCAAAGGGCAGCGGGATGCGGAGGCTCCGGGCCCGCCTGGGGCGCGCCGGCAGCGGAGGGGCGGGCCTGCGGGCGGGGGTAGGAGGCGGGGTGCGGAGCGGGGGAGGGCGGGGGCGCCTCCAAACCGCCGCGGGATTTCCGCGAAGGAAGGGTCCTGGGAAAGGCCTTGCTCTGGGTGGATGAAACCGGCTGCTATTTTTGGCCTCAGCCAAGGGGAGCGACTTCACTGAAATGCCCGGGCTTGTGGGCAGCAGGCGAGTGGGCAGGGCCACCCTCTGTCCACCTCCTGCCCAGGCAGAGAGCGGGAGGAGGCGCTGATCCCTGGCACCAGCTGCCTAAACCCACAGACATGGCTCATCCCCAGGGGCCGGAGATGAGCAGAGGAAGTAATTCTGACCCCGAGTCTGACCTTCATCCCGGCCTGGATGGACCCTGTCACTCCTCAGGAAGAACGCGGGACGGCGGGAACGACGGTCCCTGGGGTAGCCCAGGGACCTGTCCTGGAATCACTGGCCTGGCGACGTTTCCACTGGGGCCGCGAGAAGTCTTTGGAAAACGTGCCTTTAACCAGAAAAGGGGTCTTAACACTTCAATATTTTAAAACCCTGGGGGAAGTGTCTTCTTTGTACCAGGGCTTTGGGGGAGGAGGGGGCATTGTTCTCTGTTTATTTTGCTTTAATATATTTTTATTTGCCTTACTTCCTTTAGGAGAAGGCAATGGCACCCCACTCCAGTACTCTTGCCTGGAAAATCCCATGGACGGAGGAGCCTGGTGGGCTGCAGTCCATGGGGTCGCTGAGTCAGACACGACTGAGCGACTTCACTTTCACTTTTCACTTTGATGCATTGGAGAAGGAAATGGCAACCCACTCCAGTGTTCTTGCCTGGAGAATCCCAGGCAAGAACAGAGCCCAATGGACTGCCATCTGTGGGGTCGCATAGAGTCGGACGCGACTGAAGCGACTTAGCAGCAGCAGCAGTAGCAGTACTTCCGTTAATCCTCATGACATCTTTGGGAGTGGGCGACTTTTTCAACTTAAGGAACTCCTGCAGGTGCCCACCTGTTGTTGGTGAGATGCCCACCAAAACACACAACTCACACACACACACACACACTCATGCACGCACGCACACACACCTCACACACACACACATCCTCACACACGCACACTCATCCACGCATGCACACACATCCTCACACACACATCCTCACACACACAGTCTCACACTCACACTCACACACACCACATGCGCCTTTTCCCCAGGTGGGCAGGCATTCATTCAAGCCGCTGTCTGGCAACCCTGGAGGAAGGAGGAGGGATGGGGCCGGGGTCGCGGAAAGCAGAGGAGAATGGCGGGGGGCCGGGTGGGACCGGGTGGGGGGCTGGGTGGGGGGCTGCTGCCTTGTCCCCGGAGTGCTTCAGTCCCACTAGAGTGTGCGGAGGGGTCCAAGGGCCCGAGGCCTACTGGATTTTTCAAGAATTACTGAGAGAGTTGCTGCATTCAGGTGGAGAAGACCATTTTCTTCATCTGTGTAGAGACAGCTCTGCTCTGGGGCCCCACAGGGCTGGGAGATTCAAAGGAATCCGAAAAAGCGCCCCTGCGTGGTCTGGTAATCCGAGATGGGCGTCTCCTGGAGACGGGGTGCGGGATGGGTGAAGAAGCAACGGGCTGACAGGCTGGTTCCGGGCGGGTGAGCCGCCCTCCGGGAACTCACAGAAGCACGTGGGGGACAGTGTGAGGGGCTAGACCTGGCGGGCTCCGGCAACTGCGATTGTCATCAAAGGAAGTGTGATTTATATTAAAGACACAGGCCCGGGTGGTCGGCTGGGCACCTGGATCACACCACTGTTATAAAGAAAAAGAAACAGATCCAAAGAAATGCAATACTTTTTATGAATTTCACATAAAAGTAGATGAATGGAGAGCAGCCAGGATATGAAAACAGCTCTTGCTTAAACTTTGGGAGAACACAGGAGTGCAAGAAGCAAGAGCCTCTCATTTGCATCACGAATCCACCTGTTCTTTTGTGGCAAGTTGGGCAGTGCTTTGAATGCGTGTCTTTTGCCTTGGCTTTCCCATCACTAAAACAGAATCGTTATGGTTGAATAAGTAAGCATACAGTTAAGTTCGACTGGTAAAAGAAGATAATTCATTTACAAAGATAAAGCATTCCATCTTTAAAGTACCTGGAGGAAATAGGAGCTATTGCAGAAAAACTTAATAATTGTTGGTTATGTGAGCTGAGTAACTGTTGAAGTTTGCGGTTTGTTTTGGTTTTTAAGAGTAACACTGTGGAAGACTAAATAATGTTAAGAAGGCAGTACTCCTCGAGTTGGTCTACACATTCAACACAATCCTTTTGAAAATCCCAGCTGCCTTTTCTTTGGCATAAATTGACAAACAGATTCACACAGAAATACACAGGACTCAAAATAGCCAACACAATCTTGAAAAAGATCAAAGTTGGAAGACAGATTCCCTATTTCATGACTCAGGACAAATCTACACAGATCGAGATCGTGTGTGCTGGCATAAGGATAGACATATGTTGAGAGTCCAGGAATAAATTCATATATTTATAGGTAACTGATTCTCACCAAAGGTGCCAAGGCAGTCCACTATTTTGTGGAAAAAATAGTCTTTTCAATAAGTGGTGCTGGGATAACTGGATATCCACATGCAGAAGAACGAAGTTGGACCTGAACCTCATACCGTACACAAGGTGACTTGAAATAAATCAGAGACGTAAGTCCTAGAAGAAGACAGGAGTAAATCTTTATGACCTTGGGTTAGACATAACACCAAAAGCACAAACAACACAAGAAAAAATAGATAAATCAAACTTCATTAAAATGTAAGACGTTTGTATTTCAAAAGATACCACCAAGAAAGTGAGAAGACACCCTGCTAAGTGGGAAAGATATTTGCAGATTTAAATAAGAGTCTAGTGCCCAGAATGTATAAGAACTCTTCCAAATCAATAATTTAAAAGCAACCAAATTTTTAAATGGGCAGAGGATTTGAATATACGTTTCTTTAAAAGTACACAGATGCCAATAAGCACATGAAGAGATGTTCTACGTCACTAATCGTTAGGAAAATGCAAATCAGAATCCCCGTGAGATACCACTTCACGGCAACTAGGATGGCCATAGTCAAAAAGATGGACGCGTGACAAGCGTCGGTGGGGACATGGGGACTTGGGGCCTCTCGTGCCTGCCTGGCTGCTCAGTCGTGTCTGACCCTTTGCGATCCTGTGAAGTGTAGCCCCCTAGGCTCCTCTGTCCTGGGATTCTCCAGGCAACCCCAGTGCTGGGTGTGGGCTGCCTTTTTCTCCTCCAGGGGATCTTTCTGACCCAGGGACTGAACCCGTGTCTCCTGTGTCTCCTGCGTTGGCAGGTGGATTCTTTACCACTGAGCCACCGGGAAAGCCCAGTGTATACATCACCAGTGGGAATGGAAAGCGAGTTTCCCTTTGGAATCCTGTTTGGCCGTTCTTCAAGAAGTGAGGCTTGGAGTTAATTCCACTTCTAAGTATATACCTGAGAACTGAAAACATATGCTCACAATAACTTGTATGCAAACGTCCACAGCAGCAGTATTCATAAAAGCCAAAAAGTGGAAATAACCCAAATGTCCATCAGCTGATGAATGGATAAACAAATGTGATTTAGCCAAACAATGGAATTTTGTTTAGCCATCAAAACATGAGGTTGTGATACTTGCTGCCACATGCGTGAACCTGGAAAAGATTATGCTAATAGAAGGCAGACACCATGGGACACACGTGCAGACTCCACTATGTGAAGTCCGGAGTCAGCAAATCTATGGAGACAGAAAAGCACATTAGTTGTTGCCAGGGGCTGGAGGAAGGGACAATGGAGGCGTGACTGCTAAAGGGTGCGGAGGTTTTTGGGGTGATGAAAATGCTCTCGAGTTAGATAGTTGTGATGGTTGCACAACTGTGTGATTATATTAAAGCAGTTGAATTATACGCTTTAAAAGAGTGAATTTAATGTATGTTAATTAGAGCTCAATTTTTTTTAATGTTCAGTTGTGGGTAAAAAAAATAAGACAGTATAACACTCAAGACGTATGGTCTGGCAGTGCAGCCATCAGCTCATGAGACATGAGCCCTGACTCTCCCGAGAAAAGGGGCTGACCAGACCCTCACAGAGAAAGAACTGAAGTTAGGGTTACCCCCCACCCCTCACACTCAAGCAGAGAGTGCCTCTCCCTTGAGTTGGTACAGAAAAGAATTTCCCATCAGTCTCCTTCAGAAATCTCAGCCACTCTCCCCAGGGCCTCTTGTAGTCCACACGTTGTGGACAGCCCCAACGAGTTGTGTTCCCTTCCAGATACCAGATACCAGCCTGTGTTTAATGGTTTCCACGTATTCCCCATGTCTGAAATCTGAATGGCCTTAAAGAATTCAGACTGCAAAGGAGGCAAGCCAGAACTTACAGGTATGGTTTTTGCAGCATTTTTTGCAACCCGGAAAAACTGGAAACAGCTAACTACCCAACAACAAGGAATGGGGTAGAAAAATCATGGTGCATCCTTACCATGGAGCATTATGGAACTCCTGAAAATAGTATCTAATAAATAATTTGTAGTGACATGGGGAAATGCCTATGGTAATGGCAAGCAAAAAATGCAAGAGATGTGATTGTATGGGTATCATTTTCTCAACCGTGATAAAAATACACTTAAGAAATGTGCCATACTATTAATAATGATCTTTAGTGGGTGGATAGCTTCCATCTACATTTTCTTTTCAGGTTGTGCACAGTAAGTATGTGATGTTTGTGTTATTTAATAACTCATTTGGGATGAAATCCAGTGGCAAAGTAGAAGAACAGAGTTTTGACACAGCCTCGGATGACCCATAGGGGTTGAGCAGGAAGACGCAGTTGGCCTCACGGATTCTCTGCAGCGTCCACTTGGGTGCTTCTGTCCACTTGGGCAGAAGCAAAAAGGGGAGGTGTGGCGTCACCTTGAACGTCAGCCGTGCCCACTGCAGGGCTTGAGGTGGTGGCTTGTGGTTCCACGACCCCTTCTGCTCGGGGAGCCTGGCCCCAGGGCTGACCTGAGACAAAACCTGTGCGTCTAGTACCACGAGCTCTGTGACCAGGCTGATCACCAGCACTGACGATTAGGGCTTTTAGCGTGTCTCTGGTGGCTTCCTGTACGTTACTTCTTTCGATTCTCTAACAGCTGAAGTGAGGCCCATGATGACCTGGTACTGACAAAGAAAACGAATCTGCATTTGTAAGTGAAATTCGAGATGCAGCAGCAGGTAACCCCCGGTTTCTCAGGGGCTCAGCACAGCAGAAGTTGATGCCCTGTTCGCTTGCCAGTCACATCCTCAGACCACTTCCGGCGAGGCGGCCTGTAACGCAGCATCTCAGGACCCGGGTCCTGGCCTCTGTGGCTCTGCCCTCTTCTGCGTGCTCAGAGCTTTCTTCCCGCCGGCAGGTGTTGGTTGGAGGTCAGGCAGCTGACCAGCGGCAGAGCCTGTGGTCCCGCCCTCCCCGAGCACCTCCAAGCCCTCCCCTCTAGGATGTTCTCTGGTCTCTCACTACCAGCAACCCTCCAGGGCACTGATGCTGGGATGGTCACCAGGAAGGGTGAGAAAGTCTGGTGCAAGCGTTTATGGGAAATGAGTTGTGAGCCCTGCCGGCTCCATCATCCACCCCTCTGGCATGCTTTCTCTCCAGCTTTGCTCTTCCAGGATTATCCCCTTAAACATCGAAAGGGAAGCAGACACCCGTTTGCAGGCAGTTCATTCCTGGGCTTAGGGGCCACACTGTCCTTTATAGGTTTGTTTCTGAAGAGCAGGACTTCAGAGGCTCTTTCAAGCCACTTAGGGCCTCTCCCCGCCACAGGGTTGGGCTGCCCACCACGTGGAGGGCAGTCCTCGGCTCCGCCCCCTGCTCTGAAGCTTAACCTCCCCAGGAAAGTCTTCATTAAAAAGCCTGAGTAGCAACATGAACTTGGTTGACTACTTATCACCATTAAACAAAGGGTCTATAATTCAAACGTGCTTTAAAGAAATGCGGGTACCTGGACATACTTATTAATTCACAAACATTTATTAAAAGAAATGAGAAGGGATCTAATTGGCATCATCTCGACACGTCAAAGAGTTTCTTATCTGACCATCACATGAACTCTGCTGAGACAGAGTTTCCTGTCCTGTGTTATGTAGCTGGAAGCTGGTACCTTGACTGGTGAGTGAGGGGACAGGCTTCGTCACCTCTGCAACCTTGCGTTCCTGGCTTGTGATCTCCTTGAACCCATTTCCTTATCTGTAAAGTGAAGGAGTAAAAATTGGTCAGTTAATAATGCCTACTTTTCAGAGTTAGGGAGAATTGAATGGGATAAATAAATTCCCTGGTGGTTCAGCGGTAAAGAATCTGCTTGCCAGGCAGAAGACCCAGGTTCGATCCCTGGGTGAGGAAGATCTCCTGGAGAAGGGAATGGCAGCCCCCTCCAGTATTCTTGCCTGGAGAATCCCACGGACAGAGGAGCCTGGCGGGCTACAGTCCACGGGGTCCCAAAAGAGTCAAACACGACTGAACAGCTAAACAGCAAACAGTAAATCCATAGCATCTGAGACACACTTGTGACGACTATTTCACCCACAGATAAGGAAACCTTGGCTCAGACGGTATTTTCTCAAAGCCAGGCAGCCAGGAGTAATAAGGCTGGTGAGCCTCTGGGCTGAATGCCTGCATCTTCCTCTTCTGCCTTTATTTTCCAGGAAATGTGATGGATAAGCCACAGACACTAACAATGCACCAGCCCATGGTTCACAGTTAAGTGTTCTTTCTATTTAATTCATAAATGTCTCAACCACTGTCTAGTCAAACTCTGCTACTTTTAAAATTATTCTTTCTTCCAGCTTCTCGAATTAAAAGCATCTCTCATTTCTCTTCACTCTTTCTCACTCAGGATGAATACTCAGCTGGGCATTCTGGAATTTCCAAGGCCATCTCCTTAAAATGCAGTAAGAATTTATCAGCGTGTCCAGCCCCCTCACGAACAGGCCTGGAGGAGAGCGGGATGAAGAGGGACGGACCGGCGCCCTGGAGTCCTGAGACCCAAGGGCCGGTCCACCGCCTGGCTGTTGTATCCTCACAGTTTATTCTCTCTGAGTCTTGGGATCCTCAACCATAAACTGGAGATACCTCTTACCTCATAAGCCCACAGGATCAGATGGAGTAAGTGTTAGTCACTCAGTCTTTACAACCCCATGGACTATAGCCTGCCAGGCTCCTCTGTCCACGGGATTTCCCAGGCAAGAATACTGGAGTGGGTAGCCATTCCCTGCTCCAGGGAATCTTCCCGACCCAGGATCGAGCCCCTCAGGACCTGCATTGGCAGACGGATTCTTTACCACTGTGCCACCATGGAGGCCCCCAGACGGAGTAAAGCTTGTTGGAAATAGTAAATTTCTGTGGGATTGTTTTTTACTGCCGAAACCGCCCATCCATCACCAGGCAGGTCTTCAAATAAGAGCCAGATCCCTTTCCCCTGGCAAGAATCGTGACTAATATATTCCAGGATGCTTTGCATGTTCCCGGCCTTAAAATAAAACTGCACCCAAACAGGAATGCAGACTCGGTCCTGCATTCTCCAGCTCTCACTGAGTCTCTCCTCTCTGCAGGGCTTCGAGCCCAGTGCTCCGAGACGACAGGATAAATGGCGTTAGTCCGCCCTCGGCTCCTTCCCAGTCCAGTGCAAGAAGCCAGACGTTCATGTCAAGTGGCTTATGCTTTAAGAGGGGAACGACAAACCAAAAGCGTTAGAAAAGCTGAAAGAAGCAGGGGTTACTTTGAGTTTAGTGAAATCAGGAAAAACTTTTTGGAGGAGAAGATGCTTGAGTCTTAAAAGTTGGCTCATCTTTGGCAGGTGAAGGGAACCACGTGAGCGCGGCTTGGAGGCAGGAAATGGCAGGGTTTACAGGGACCTGGGAGGAGCATTTTGACTTGACTGAATCAAAGGTCCATCAAGAGCAGAGGTGAGGGAGCTGGAAAGTCAGACGGATGATGTTTTCTAGGAAAGGACCCCGCCAGGGTTTACAGAGGACCTGGAGTGGGTGGCAACCAGAGGCAGGCAGAGCTTCGCAGAGGCCGCGGCAACGGCCCAGATGTAAGGAGGGCAGCACCAGGGACCCAGAGAGCCCACGGGCGTGTTTAATAGAATCCACACGACTCATCTGAGCACTGTTGAAGGTCTGGGACTCTGCAGACGGGTAAGCGAGTCAGGGTTTGTCTCCATGTTGCAGAAGCCCCACGGATTCAGCCATTTGATGCACCTGCATTAGACGTGTGCTGGGGGCTGAGGACGCAGGCTGGGGCGGGCAGGGAGGCGGACCCTAAACGGGCGCCGCTGTCCAGAAACGAGGGACCAAGAAACAGGCCAACAGGACGGTGTCCTGAGGCAGGACGCTGCCGCGCAGGCAGGGAGGCGGCGCTGGGCTGAACTTTAAGAGCTAGGGCAGAGCCGGGGAAGGAGCCATCTACACAGCTTGGAACCCAAATAGCCATTTAGCGTGTTCCCTTTGGGCATCAAGACGCCAAGGTCCCAGATTTCCATTGTAGTCCAGGGGTTAAGAATCTGCCTGCCATTGCCTGGGACACAGACTCAGTCCCTGGTCCAGGAAGATTCCACGTGCTGAGGGGCAACTCAGCCCATGTGCTGCAACTACCGAGCCCACGAGCCACCGCTTCTGAGCCCGTGCACCTCAGAGCCCCGAGCGCTGCAGCTGGAGAGCAGCCCCAACTTGCCGCAACCAGAGGAAGGCTGAGTGCAGCAACGAAGACCCAGTCTCGAAAATGAACAAACGCATAAAAAGACCCCACGGTCCCTCTGTGGCCCCTAAACAGGGGACGGGCTCTTGTTTTCCGTCCTGTAGACGCTTCACTTGTCTCTTGTGTTTAGTAGACTCTCAATGGCACCCACTCCAGTACTCTTGCCTGGAAAATCCCATGGACGGAGGAGCCTGGTGCGCTGCCGTCCATGCGGTCGCACAGAGTCGGACACGACTGAGCGACTTCACTTTCCCTTTTCACTTTCAGGCATTGGAGACGGAAATGGCAACCCACTCCAGTGTTCTTGCCTGGAGAATCCCAGGGACAGGGGAGCCTGCTGGGCTGCCGTCTGTGGGGTCGCACAGAGTCGGACACGACTGAAGCGACTTAGCAGCAGCAGCAACCTCTAATAACTTCTTTTTTCTCCCACGGTGGTTACAGGCCAGTTTCCCATCTCTTCTTCCAAATAGCTGACCTTTGGGTGTCTGGCTGGGTTTTTATTAACTTTATCCGAGAGAGCAGCTTCATAGATAAGACTGAGCAGGGCACAGAAGTGCCCTAAAAGCTCCTAGACATTGGATGGTCAGGACTGGTCCATGGATATATGATAGGGTCGTAGGCCACTAGGCGATTTTCACAAAAAGACGAATTTTTCAGTCCAAAAGGTGAGTCCACCCATCCAGTCTGACAAATGCTGTTTCTGGCTTGATTCCTTGTCTGAGACCATTTGCCAAAACCTCGTTCATGAATCATAGTTAATCTGAGGAGTTCCCAATCAATTCAGTAGTGCATTGGTTCCAGGCATAAGATATCAATTTGATTTGGTTATAAAATGTAATATTCTATCATTCACAGAGGATCTAATCCAAGTACCATCTGGTTTTGGAGCAAAGACCTCTGGAAAAATGCAGGGTCTTGCAGGATGAACGTTTCTCATCTTCTTCCTGATGTCACTCCAGACCCTTCCATTCACACTGAAAGAAGATCATCTATTAAGAGTATTGCCCCTCATTTCAAGAACACTAAGCTTGTTCCACCTGATTTACTTGGACTTGGATTCTCTCGTCCTCTTGCCCTGAGTAATCGTCTCAGACCACATCAGGTGGTCCCTGCTCCGTGCTCAAGGGCTGTGAGTGAAAACACCCTGCATACTGTAACCTGGTTGATCTTCCGAAAGCTCCGTTTTAGCTCTCGTAACCTGGAGCTGGGTGGTGGTGGCGGTTTAGTCGCTAAGTCATGTCCAGCTCTTGTGACCCCCATAGACTGTAGCCCGCCAGGCTCCTCTGTCCACAGGATTTCCCAGGCACGGATCCTGGAGTGGATTGCCATTTCCTACGCCGAGGGATCCTCAGGATTGAGCCCGTGTCTCCTGCCCTGCAGGTGGTCTCCTGCCTGCACTGCAGGCAGATTCTTTACTGTCTGAGACCCCAGGAAAGCCCCTAACTCCTTCTCTTTCATTGTCTCATTTTGTTCTCACGCACGAGACCATTTAAGCCCCCAGAGGCGATTTGTCCGAGACCCAGGATCCCTGTCTACCGAGTGCATCCTGCTCACATATCGAGCAGCCCGGCGCCCACCACTGTGTGTGGTAACGACCCTTGAACGCCCACATGGCCTCTCAGCCTGGCTGTCCAGCCTCTTCCCCTCTCCTGTCTCAGCCGTCACGTCCAGTGGAGCGAGGGTGTCTTAAGTTCCCTGAGCCTGTCGTGACCCAGAGGGCCTTACCTGGCCTCCTTGGATCTGCCCCTCGAGTAATGGGTGGGCTTCAGGGAGACCGACTACCCCGGGAGGACACGTGTGGAATTTGTATTATGTGCTTATGTGAGTCTGCCTGGGTAAGAATCCAAAGTTTTCATCAAGTTCTCAAAGAAGTCAGTGGTACCTCCCCTTCAAAAAAAAAGTGTTAAAATTCATTTTACACACTGCTTTCCTTCCCACGCTCCTCCTGACCTGTGATGTAACGTTGCTTTGTTGTTCCTCTTCAAAACTTAAAGCCAAATGCTGACATCAGGACTCAGATTTCCCTTCCCACAGTGGTTTATGGGTCTCTTCTTTCCGAGTATTCCCTCAAAGGAGAGAAGCCAGAGTATTCCTAGGGTGGCCTTTACATATACAACCAATATGTGAGAACCCATTCCGGCTGACCGCACATTATCTGTAAACCTTAACCATTCCCCTTGGAGTAGGTTTAAATCCTCAGCTTGGCACAGGGGGCTCCCCAGGCGGTGCCAGTGGTAAAGAATCAGCCTGCCGAGGCAGGAGCCACACGGGAGACCCGGGTCCGAGCCCTGGGTCGGGAAGGTCCCCCGGAGGAGGGCATGGCAGCCCACTCCAGTATTCTTGCCTGGAGAATCCCACGGACAGAGGAGCCTGGTGGCTACAGTCCACGGGGTCTCAAACAGTCAGACCCGACTTAATGACTAAACAACAAAATGGTAACACAGACACATGTTGGGGTGTCGCCAGTGGAGGGTCCTCCTGCGTAGAAGCCTGGGAGGCTGTTAAACACCCTACAATATACAGGGCGGCCCCCACAATAGAGGATCCTCTGGACCATAACGTCAACTTTGCCGGGGCTGAGGCTCTCTGCTCTAGAGCCAGCTGTTCCCATCCTTCATGCAGCTCAGCTTTCACCTCCACAAGTGCCCACAGTTCCTTCTCCCCTCCTGTTGTTCCCAGACACCCAAAGTCCCAGTTCCCCCGAGTGAGAATCTCCAGTGGCACTCTTCACTCTTCGCAGGCTGTGCAAGTCGACAAGGATAAATTTATACCTGATCCACCCGCGCGCTCTCAGAGGCCAGCCTGGAGCTTAGTGCCCTGGGCAAGGGCGCTCAGATACGGGTCGCCTGCATGCACGGGGAATGCCTACATCTGCCTCCTCTCCCCGTCGTCAGTTCTGAGGAATCCGGAAGACAGGAAGTTCTCACTTCAGAGGGGGACCCGCCAGCCGTGTCTGGAAGAGACTGAGGCGGCACTAAGCCTCTACCAGCCGCAGGAGGGGAGCCAGCAGAAAAAGACGAAGCAACATGGCAAGAAATAAGATTCTGTGTGCAAACAGAGGCTCCCTACAAAAACCCTGAAATCAGGAGGGACGCGTGGTTGGGTGGGCGCTTGACCAGAGCTAGAGGTGAGTCAGGGCCACTGGTGCCCTCACTAGTAACCTCTGCCACCCCGAGTCCCAGTCCCAGCAGAGCAGAAACTGGGAGTTCGGGGGCAGCCACACCTGGGGGCTGGGCTGGCTCCCAGCAGAAGGGCCCGGGCCACTCCTGGGCCGGAGCACGGACGTGCCAGCTGGTAACTCAGCTTTCTCTCTGCAAGTCCCTGAGCTGTGCGTGAGACTGAGTGTCCCGCAGGCCTGGGAAACTCAGCGTCTAAAGAAATAGGCTCAGTTATGTCCAGTTCCTGCCCCTCCCGAGCGCTCGGAGCAGGCGCTCTGCTGGACCCCAGCTTTACCTGCCTGGAGGCTGAGATGCAACACGGTCTGTGGAGTCCTGGCTCTGAACCCCCGAGAGCAGGCGAGGGGAGCTGGCGGGCCTCTTGTGAAAGGGCTGATTGGAGACAGGTGGGGACGAAAAAGAAGCTGCTCAAAGCTGCAGTCAGAGCCCAAACCCGCAGAGCATTTGGCGAGCGCTTCCCAGCCCTGTCGAGTCCTCTGGGGAGCATCTGTCACTTCGCCAGCCAGATGGGCCTCACGATTAATAAAGCATCATCCCCCTCAGCCAGGCCAGGCCCCGCCTCCCCTGCCCCACCCAAACCTCTGCTCCCATGTGCCGTCATTCACGCCCAGTCCTGGGCCGATGCGGGGAGAGAGGGAGACGAAAGGAGCCTGCTGTCTGCCTCGCCTGGATGCTGGCGCTGCAGCAGAGTGCAGACGGGGAGGGCTGGTGAGGGCCCCGCTCCCGTCTAGGCTCCAAACCGGCCTCTCAGACTAGAACTCTGAACCAGCCACGAACACAGCGACACGTGTGCTTTGCAAGTTTCTAGGAGCCACGTTAAAAACACATAGCAAGAAATTAGCTCTAATACTACATTTAATCCGATACACCCCCTGTGGTCATGTATGGATGTGAGAGTTGGACTGTGAAGAAGGCTGAACACCGAAGAATTGATGCTTTTGAACTGTGGTGTTGGAGAAGACACTTGAGAGTCCCTTGGACTGCAAGGAGATCCAACCAGTCCATTCTGAAGGAGATCAGCCCTGGGATTTCTTTGGAAGGAATGATGCTGAGGCTGAAACTCCAGTACTTTGGCCACCTCATGCGAAGAGTTGACACATTGGAAAAGACTCTGATGCTGGGAGGGATTGGGGGCAGGAGGAGAAGGGGACGACCGAGGATGAGATGGCTGGATGGCATCACGGACTCGATGGACGTGAGTCTGAGTGAACTCCGGGAGCTGGTGATGGACAGGGAGGCCTGGCGTGCTGCGATTCATGGGGTCGCAAAGAGTCGGACACAACTGAGCGACTGAACTGATCCCCAACATTATCATGTTTGGTATCCCAAACATGTAATCAATATAAATAGTGAGATGGATAATTCACATTCTTTTTATCAGATCAAATCTTTGAAATTCAGTGTGTTTTTTGACACTTACAGAATCTCTCCATCTGACCCAGTCACGTCTGCCTACGGGGCGGATCTAGAATGATTCAGCACTTTTGGAAAGCCCCAGTAGATGCCCCAGGCACGAAGGTATCATGTGTATGTGTGTGCTCAGCTGCCCGATCACGTCCAACTCTGCAAACCCATGGACTATAGCCGCCCCTAGGCTCCTCCGTCCATGGGATTCTCCAGGCAAGAATACTGGAGTGGGTTGCCATGCCCTTCTCCAGGGGATCTTCCCGACCCAGGAATCAAACCCTCATCTCCTGCATTGGCAGGTGGATTCTTTGCCACTGTGCCATCTGGAAAGCCCAAGGTATCATATATATAATGGCGCTAAAATAGCCCCTGAAACCAGGAGATGGGAATTGTTTAATTTACTAGAATTTCCCCACAAGGGGCGCAGATACCACGTGCGGTTGGGAGACTCGGTTTGGGAAGCTCACGGGGGCAAGAATGCGGGTAGGAGCTGGAGGTGGGACGGTGGCACAGAGAATGTTGGAGTGATATAGGTGGAGGCCTGAGCTCCAGCCTTTCAGGCGCCCCTGACACCTGAAGCCAAAAGGGACCGCGAGAGGGGGCTCAGGGCGCTGGACCTGCCGTGCCTCCTCCATCAATGGAGAAATCATAAGAGCGCCAGTGGCCAGTGAGAGTACACCGAAGAAACCGAGCCGCTCGCGCGAAAGGGCCTCTTGTCGTGACTGAAACATTGTTTAGTTTATATTCAGTTCAGTGCAGTCGCTCAGTCGTGTCCGACTCTTTGCGACCCCATGAATCGCAGCACGCCAGGCCTCCCTGTCCGTCACCAACTCCCGGAGTTCACTCAGACTCACGTCCATCGAGTCCGTGATGCCATCCAGCCATCGCATCCTCGGTCGTCCCCTTCTCCTCCTGCCCCCAATCCCTAATAAAGAACTGTGAGGTGGGAGAGAAAAGCAGGACTGAGTGGAATCGCTTGGAAGAGCTGATCTCTATTTAATAAGTGCAAAGGGAAAATGTGACCAAATTGCCATTGCTTTACTAGGTAGCAGGATTATGGGCAATGGCATCCCACTCCAGTACTCTTGCCTGGAAAATCCCATGGGCGGAGGAGCCTGGAGGGCTGCAGTCCATGGGGTCGCTAAGAGTTGGACACGACTGAGTGACTTCACTGTCCCTTTTCACTTTCATGCATTGGAGAAGGAAATGCCAACCCACTCCAGTGTTCTTGCCTGGAGAATCCCAGGGACGGGGGAGCCTGGTGGGCTGCCGTCTGTGGGGTCACACAGAGTCGGACACAACTGAAGCGACTTGGCGGCGGCAGCAGCAGCACTATGGGTGATTTTTCTGGACTTTCCAATGCTTTTCTGATAAACATGAGTTACTCTGGATCTAGAAAGAAGAGCTAGAATGGAAAACAAAATCCAGTGACTCACTTGCCAGAATTCCCCTTCTTGTGTAAACTACTCAGTCACGCATGGGTGTTGGCAGTGTGTGTGTGTGTGCAGGTGTGCAAATGTGCATGGGTATGTGTGTCCATGGGTGTATATGTGTCTTTCTGAGCCTGATCTGAGCCTGGTGCCCACTACCACTCAGCAGATCTGGCAAGAGGCAGCTTCTTCCACTGGAACATCATAGTTTCCTTGGATTCTGTTAATTGGCTGAAATAACTTTTCTGCGGCCATTCTGGATTCATTTCTAATCCTCAGATCCCCAAGTGCTTGTCCAGAGACTGAGTCTTTGGTGAATGCTTCCAGCGAAGTATTGAAT
The DNA here is from genome assembly GCA_006410635.1 of Cephalophus harveyi. Taxonomy (NCBI): domain Eukaryota; kingdom Metazoa; phylum Chordata; class Mammalia; order Artiodactyla; family Bovidae; genus Cephalophus; species Cephalophus harveyi. The sequence continues at coordinate 353,488 of SJYT01060631.1, forward strand.
GGTTCCCCCCGCACTTTATGTATAAATAAGGCAATAAATCACCTCTGATCTCCAAGGCCTCAATACAGAGGCAAAGAACGCGAGGTGATTTGCAGCAGAACCTGAAGCTGCGTCGCTGCCCTGCGTCTCATCACAGCAGGCTGAGTGCACAGCTGTTTAGAGAGTCGTGTTCCAACTGCCTGATTCATGTTAGAGGCGAAGGGGAGAAAGACAGCTGACAGTAAATTGAGAGCAGAGATTTTAAACTATTCAGTAAAAAAAATCCCAAGTGATGATTAAAAGAACCTTGAATCATTAGATATTTACAGTTGTAACCTATTTGGCTAAGAGACACATGCTCAGAAGACCAGTTTAGAAAAACAAAAATCATATATTGTGGGAACTCCTTTTTTACAGCGATACGGCAGTTGTGGCAACCCACAAGAAAAGCACATCCTAATGCTTTTAAATGCTGGGTTAGCTCTCTGGGCAAATGCTCCCAGCGAAAGAGTTAAAAACCTGACTTAAAAGAACAGTGGGAGATGAGTGAATAAAGAAGATGTAGAATTTTATTTCCACATATGTGCACACACACGTGCGATGGAATATTACTCATCCGTAAGAAAAGAAATCTTGCCGTTTGCAGCAACACGGAAGGGCACTGCGGGCCTTATGCTGTGTGAGATGAGCCAGACACGCGCTTGCCTGCGCTCAGTCCTGTGCGATTCCGTGTGACCCCGTGGACCGCAGCACGCCAGGCTCCTCTGTCCATGGGCTTCTCCCAGCAGGAAGACTGGAGTGGGCGCCGTTTCCTTCCCGGGGGGTCTTTCTGACCCAGGGATGGAGCCCTCCTCTCTTCTGTCTCCTGCACTGGTAGGCGGATTGTTTACCGCCAGCATCGCCTGGGAGGCCAAATAAGTCAGAAGGAGAAAGACAAACGCTGTGTGCCTCACATGTGAAATCCTGAAAAACAACAAAGCGCGCCTGGACGTAGAGAACGGATCAGCGACTTCCAGAGACAGAGGTAGGAGGCAGGGAGCGAAATGCATAAAGGGTCAGAAGGTACAAATCCCCAGTTAGGGAGTAAGTGAATCATGGGCTGTAACTCACAGCACGGCGACTATAGCACTAATACTGTATCACAGTCTTGAAAGTTACTTGGAGAGTAAATTTTAAAAGCCCCCTTGAGTGGGACATGGCAACCCACTCCAGTATTCTTGCCTGGAAAAATCTGCGGATAGAGGAGCCTGGCGGGCTACAGTCCATAGAGTCGCAAAGAGTCAGACATGGCTGAGCGCAAGCAGGCCCCCCTCAATCCGGGGTGACCTCATCTCAAAATCCACAATCACACGCGCAAAGATGGGTTTTCCAAATAAGGTCACCTTTGCTAGTTACGGGGGTCACCACTTCGGCATATCTTTGGGGACACTATTAAACCTGCTGCAATCTGGGAAAAATAAATAAATAAATGCCCTCAACACAAGGGAAGAAAAATGTTTTTTAACTATGTGTGAGGATGAACGCTAACTAAACTTATTTTGGTAATCACTTCTCAATGAATATAAATATCCAATCATTATGTTGCATACCAGAAACTAACATAATGTTACATGTCAATTATACCTCAATAAAAAATGAAAAAGAAACTAGAAAAGAATAAGAAACTAAATACAAACAAAATAAAAGGGAGGAAAAAATACAGGTAAGAGCAGGAAGCGATGAACTACAAAACAAATGAGCAGGAGAGAAAATCCACAAAGTCAAAGGCTGGTTCTTTGGAAAGACTCCTGGTGGCTCAGTGGTGAAGAATCTGCCCGCAATGCAGAAGATGCGGGAGATGCCTGTTCATTCCCTGGGTTGGGATGATCCCCTGGAGAAGGAAATGGCAACCCACTCCAGTATTCTTGCCTGGGAAAGCCCAAGGACAGAGGAGTCTGGTGGGCTACAGTCCGTGGGGTCACAAAAGAGTCGGACATGACGTAGCAACTAAACAACAATGAAATTGAAACCCCCCCCAGTCGGACTTACCAGGACTAAGAGAGAAAGATGAAGGAAGAGAATATAAATGGACAGTGTCAAGATTCAGTATGTATTAAAAAGATAATAACAGGATATTAGAAACAATTTTATGCCAATACATTTGCAACATAGATGAAATAGGAAAATCTCTTGAAAAGCACAACTTACTAAAATTGTCATCAAAAAATAGAAAAGGCCCTCTAGATCTGTAAAAGTAACTGAATCCGTAATTTAAAACCTTTCCACAGAGAGAAGTCCAGTCCCAAGCAAGACTGCTTGTAAATTGCCCCATATCTCTCTTCCACAAACTCCTTCAGAAAACAGGTAACACGGAATGCGTTCCGACTTATTTTACAAGGCCTTGACACCATGATCTGTCAAAGATATAATAGGAAAGTAAAATTATAGGCCAATTTCTGTCAGACTAAGATGTAAAAATTCAAAACTGAATAGTAACAAATCAAACCCAGCAAGTGTGGTTTATTCCAGGAAGGCAAGATTGATTTAACATTCAAAAATCGTCAGTGCAATTCACCACATTAACAGAATGGAGGACACACATAATCATCTCAATAGATTCAGAAAACGTATTTGATAAAATTTCATACTCATTTATAATAAAATTTTAAAAGAGCTTAGCAAATTAGACCTAGAAGAATATTTCCTTAATCTGATAAAGAGAAAATTCAAAAGCCTGCCGCCATAATATGCACAAAATTGAAATATTGAGCACTTTCCCCCGACCTTCAGACTGAACCAGACAAGAATGGCCACAATCACTGTTTCTTTCGACTGTGTTGGTTGTATTAGTCTCTGTAAAGTGGCCAGAAAAATAAGATATAAACTTTCTGTAAAATTTTTTTTCAAAAGGTAAAGTAATGGCTGTGTACATAAAATGCTCAAAACCATCCAGAAACTCTCCGAATCAATGGCTGAATTTAGCAAGGTTATTTCATACATGGTTAATACACAGAAGTCCAATCAGGTATTCTAGAAGGTGGCTCAAAGTCTAGCTGCTGCTGCTGCTGCTGCTGCTAAGTAGTACATAAAATGCTCAAAACCATCCAGAAACTCTCCGAATCAATGGCTGAATTTAGCAAGGTTATTTCATACATGGTTAATACACAGAAGTCCAATCAGGTATTCTAGAAGGTGGCTCAAAGTCTAGCTGCTGCTGCTGCTGCTGCTGCTAAGTCGCTTCAGTCATGTCCGACTCTGTGTGACCCCATAGACGGCAGCCCACCAGGCTCCCCCATCCCTGGGAGTCTCCAGGCAAGAACAGTGGAGTGGGTTGCCATTTCCTTCTCCAATGCATGAAAGTGAAAAGGGAAAGTGAAGTCGCTCAGTCGCGTCCGACTCTTAGCGGCTCCATGGACTGCAGCCCACCAGGCTCCTCTGTCCATGGGATTTTCCAGGCAAGAGGACTGGAGTGGGTGCCATTGCCTTCTCCGAAAGTCTAGCTAACCTTGACCTTACTTTCTCCATCCAGCTGATGTTAGTGGAGACAGAAGCATGGCTGGAGCCACCTCCACGTTCATTACAGGAGGATGAGGGGGTGCCCCCCAAAGGGGGAACAAGTCCTTTGTCTAGAGAAGACAGTCTTCGGGGAGTTATTGGTGATGAACAGAAGACCCACGGTGCCGGCTGCAGTGGGGAATTCCGGTAAGAGAAAACCGAAGTTCTGAGTATCGTGATATGAAAGGCTAGTCCGCGTGAAGTGGATAATGATCTACTTGTGAATACCTTTCAGCTCCTGGAAAAAGGTCAACAGAGAGCATGGAAAGGACCCTGGCTGTAAGTGGACCCCAGAAATGTGCTGAGAGGCAGGGCCTGGGGAGTATTTTGAGTTGTTTCCTAATTTGCATCTTAACTCCTCTCTAGAAACCAAGGAAATGGCAACCCACTCCAGTGTTCTTGCCTGGAGAATCCCAGGGACGGTGGAGCCTGGTGGGCTGCCGTCTATGGGGTTGCACAGAGTCGGATATGTCTGAAGCGACTTAGCAGCAGCAGTAACCACCAGTGGTTTCAGCAAACGTTTATTGGCTGTTAATTAGTGTCTGGCTTATTTGGGCACTTTCTTAGGAAACACAGGAAAGGCTAGGGTGGTGGTGGCAGGTTGTTCACAGGAAGCCCGGAGGCAGTGAAGAGCTGTTGGGAGGAGCCGGGGAGGGAACCCGGCTGCCGGTGTGGCCAGGACCAGCTGATGCCCGGAGACCACAGCTCATACGCGTTTGCTGGGAACCCTCCGAAACACTTAGGAGGGGACTGAACTGGCGTGCTGCAATTCATGGCGTCGCAAAGAGTCGGACACCTGAGCGACTGAACTGAACTGAACTTACTGAAACCAGATGTGGGGTGTGGACTTGAGTTATTCTATTCGGTTAGCAAGAGAATGGTCGCCTCTCGGTTATCTGCAGACTTGGGGACATTCAGGTTACATTGAATTACTGTACTGATAATAAGTAACATTCATGGCCAAATAAAACACTATATAGTTTACAAAGCATTTCTCTGTTTGCTATATCATTTCATAGATGATTCATTACATGTAAGTTTCCACACCTATCCCGATATTTGGAAGAGAATGTATTTTCCCTGAACAGGGCATGTAAAAACATTTAAACAGACCCTAGCACCATCTTAGAATAGAGTTACACAGTTATTCGTCCAGGACTAGCTCAGTTGGTAAAGAATCTTCCTGCAATGCTGGAGACCTGGGTTCAATTCCTGGGTTGGGAAGATCCCCTGGAGAAGGAAATGGCAATCCACTCCAGTGTTCTTGCCTGGAGAATCCCATGGACAGAGGAGTCTGGCGGGACCCCCATGGGGGGTCAGACACGACTTAGTGATTAAACCACCACGAAGAGTCAGACACGACTTAGTGATTAAACCACCACCACCACACAGTTATTCGTTACAATTGGTAACTAATCCATTCTCTGTGCAATAAAATCAACCTCCCAACCCATTTGAAATAAGACTTGGACTATCCCGAGCTCTTCAGGAGCATCATTTTTAGAAGCCTGTTGACCCTCCCTTGTCGCTAAGCCAGATGGCCTCTGAGCCTTGTCCTCTCAGATGCCAGGACACGTGGAAATGGGGTAGAGGAGATAAAAAAAGAGCCTCCGAAAGACTCGTGTGTCAAATGTAGTAAATACTCTGCTTCCACCGCAAGGACTAAGCTGAAAAGACTGCATTGGAACCGGAGGTCCTGACGGTGACGAGAGCACGGACCGTAGGAAACGGTGTTGACTGTATCCGTGAATAACCTCATCTGGCTTTTCTTCCCCTAAACCAGCGGTTACCAACCTTTTTGGCACCACGGTCCAGTTTCTTGGAAGACAATTTTTCCACGAGACCAGGGAGCAGAGGATGGTTTCAGATGCTTCAAGCAGAGGACGTTTACTATGCACTTGATTTCTATTATTACTACACCAGCTCCTCCTCAGGTCATCAGGTGTTAGATCACGGAGGCTGTGGACCCCCACCCTAAACGGAAGCTCATCAGTCAGTCCTCTCTTCCTCCACCAAGCGTTGGCCGCATATTCCCAGGTGGCGCTAGTGGTAAAGAACCTGCCTGCCAACGCAGCAGACGTAAGAGCCGCGGGCTCAATCCCTGGGTCGGGAAGATCCCCTGGAGGAGGGCATGGCAGCCCACTCCAGTGTTCTTGCCTGAATAATCCCCATAGACAGAGGAGCCTGGCGGGCTACAGTCCCTGGGCTCGCGAAGAGTGGGACATGACTGATAGAGCGTGCACAGACATGCATTAACTCCACTGACCACAAGGGCCTAAAAGTTCAGCGGTGCAGCCACAGCAAGCTGGCGAGAAGCTCTGCACCGTGGACGGGAGGTCAGGAGGCAGAAAATTCTTCTGGAGGAGAAGGCTAGTGCCAGAATATCATTTGTTTCAGTTAAAAACAAGACAGCTTTATACTAATATAGAAAGAACATGCTTCCAAAATTTGCTTTATTCATTAATTTAAAAAACTGGCAGAGTTGCAAAGCTCATTCCAAGAGAACTGGAAAGACTGAGTCCTGAGCGATATAATGCTGTAATAAGATTGTCAAGTTAGACATAAAACAGATTTTCTATCTGCAGGGCAATGAAACCAAAACTTCTGTCACTGTCATTTCTAAAGAAGAAAATACAATGTATCCCTCCTGGACACACAAAATCATTTCCGGCTTGTAAATCTCCGTGTCGACATTTAATGTCTAACACCTGTTGTGGTTGTTTAGTCACTAAGGCTTGTCTGGTTCTTTCGTGATCCCATTGGTAGGCTCCTCTGTCCCTGGGATTTCCCAGAGAAGAATACTGGAGTGCGTTGCCCTTCCCTTCCCCAGGGATCTTCCCAACTCAGGAATCAAACCCAGGTCTCCGGTACTGCAGGCAGATCCTCTACCACTGAGCCACCTGGGAAGGGCTTCTAACACCTGACCAGTTCAGTTCAGTTCAGTTCAGTCGCTCAGTCGTGTCCGACTCTTTGCGACCCCATGAATCGCAGCACACCAGGCCTCCCGGTTCATCACCATCTCTCGGAGTTCACTCAGACTCACATCCATCGAGTCAGTGATGCCATCCAGCCATCTCATCCTCGGTCGTCCCCTTCTCCTCCTGCCCCCAATCCCTCCCAGCATCAGAGTCTTTTCCAATGAGTCAACTCTTCGCATGAGGTGGCCAAAGTACTGGAGTTTC
>SJYT01060631.1:361580-387749 GCA_006410635.1 Cephalophus harveyi
TTCACCCTTGTCATCTCTTGTTTGACCACTTCCAATTTGCCTTGATTCATGGACCTGACATTCCAGGTTCCTATGCAGTATTGCTCTTTACAGCATCGGATCTTGCTTCTATCACCAGTCACATGCACAACTGGGTATTGTTTTCGCTTTGGCTCCATCCCTTCATTCTTTCTGGACTTATTGCTCCACTGATCTCCAGTAGCATATTGGGCACCTAATGACCTGGGGAGTTCCTCTTTTGATATCCTATCATTTTGCCTGTTCATACTGTTCATGGGGTTCTCAAGGCAAGAATACTGAAGTGGCTTGCCATTCCCTTCTCCAGTGGACCACATGAGACAGGGAATGACTCCCTTTAGACGATGCTTGGAAATGGCGATAAAAGGACACGGTCATCCTTCTACTGATCCAATGTGGGGGTATTTTTTCTCAAGACTTAGAATACAGGAGACAATGAATAAAATAAGCTTTAGGTGCGTGGCTGTAAGAATTTAGCCCTTTCACCCACATATTGCAACACGCTGCCCTGGCATTTCTGTACTTATTGGTGTGTTTGCTTAAAATGACTGACTTCTACAACAAGCATAGAGACCCCGGGCTGCCTTGCTCCGCAGGAGGGATCTTTATGGAAACCTCTGAACTACCTTCCTTTGCTATCACGACGTCTTCAAGGCTCTACCGGAAGGCGCACACGGTTCAAGCATTCAGACTTTCCCCTTAACCAGTGAAATTTAAAGAACTTGATGGTCACATCTTTCAAGAAAAATACAGAAATAGATCTTCAAGAAAAAAGGTCAGGCCAACTCAGAAGGGGGGAAGAAAGCCCACCTTATCCTTGGGAGGAACAGTTAGTTCGTTTGATTTTTTCTAAGAACTTTGGCCTCGGGAGTTGCCAGCACGCAGGGCTGTCTGCCTCTGGCCGTTATGATGCTCCCGGGGAAGTGCCGTGATGCTCACAGTGGGGGTCTCTCCCCTGCTCAGACCCCGAGCCAGAACGGGCCCTGACACGGCATGCTGACCACGCAGCTCATCAGGGAAGGAGAGAAACTGCAGCCATAACGTCTTGTAGGGATGTTTGGAGCCAAGCAAAGGCTGCTATAAAAGCCAGCTAATGAAAACTCGGCGCTCGGAGACTGCTTCGTGTCCAGGCTGGTTTGGAATCTTCCATCAGAGGCCACGAATGCTAACCATGTTGGTACTGGCAGTCACTTCACCTAAACAGATGTTCTGAGCCCTGTGGGGGCTGTGGCGGGCTGGAGACCCCCTCTTCCCTTGGCAGTGGGAAATTGCTACCCAGGGCCTCTCCCTGTGACCATGTGGGAATAGCGGCCTGGCGTTGCCAAAGCTTCTGGTGTTTTTTAAGCTGGAAACTCAATGTGTGTGTGCAATCTCCTAGTTTCAACTTTGATTCCTTTTTTTTCCCCCCTTAATGTTAAGAAAAGCGAAGAAAACACATCTCTGAGCCAGGAGGTGGTGCCCTCTGCAGGGATGCTTCCCTTTCTCTCAGAACCAGCATCCCCAGTGGTCCCTAAACACCCTGCTTGCAGACCATCTGGTCCCCATCCCCGGTACCTTGTCGGCAGGGTATTTCTCTGTCTTGCTTCTTTGGGTGGAAGACGCTTAGGCAAACTTTTCTAATATAATGTTATGCATTTATTTTCATTTGTTTGGCTGTGCTGGGTCTCTGCTGCTGCCCGGCTTTCTCACGTCGCTGTGAGGGGGTCTGCTCTCCAGCTGTGGTGCCCTGGCTTCTCATCGCGGTGGCTGCTCTTGCCGCCGAGCCTGGGCTGGAGGGTGCTTGGGCCCCAGTCGTTCAGCACTCGGGCTCAGCGGCTGTGGCTCCCGGACTCCAGCGCACCGGCTTCAGGGGCTGTGGCGCACGGGTTCAGTTGCTCCGAGGCACGTGGGATCTTCCCGGAACAGGGATCGCAGCTGTGTCCCTGCACTGGCAGGCGAATTCTTTACCACCGAGCCACCAGGGAAGCCCTCAGGGAAACTTTTGATCCGGTCTCTCCTCAGGTTTGCCTTTCCAATCATCTTTCTTTGCTTGATCTCTCCTGAAGCCTTTGGATGAGTAATGTTTTACCTCTGTATTTGACCTTGGCATCCAGAGAACACACCCTGGCATCCCACTACTGCTTGTATGAACAAAGATTCTGGGCTAATGTGTGAATGTGTGAGAGAGAGACAGAGGCGGGGTGTTGCGGGGCTGGGGCCCTGGAGGGATTAGTAATAAGAATGTCGAATTGAGTTCAGAGAAATGGGTTTGCTCCAAAACACAGGCTGGGATATGAAGAGCAAGGAACACTGAGGCCTTGAACCCGACAGGTCACGGCTGTTTTCTTAGCCACATTGCATGACACTTACTAGCAATGGCTCTCAGCCCTGGCCCCACGTGACGACTCAGGAAGCCTTTATTTATAACATAGAAATCACTGGGCACCACCCTCAAAAATTCTGATTCAACTTGTCTGGACTATATGACTTGGCTTCAGTACTTTTTAAAAGTTCTCCGCTGATCATAATGCACAAGGTTACGAACCATGGAACAGGGAAAAGTCCCTAAAAACTGGCACTCGCCCTCAGCCTCTGCAAGGATTAGGTCACCACCTTCGACACCCCCTGAAACGAGTTCAGGGCAGAGATCAGGAACAAGACACCCTGTGCTCCAGGGAAACCTGGCAGAACAAACCTTCAGATAGTTGTGTGTTTCAGGAGAAGCTTTTACGAGCCCAGGTTCTTGCATCTCCTCCTATCTAGAAAAGCACTGAGATCATGATGGAGACCCCTGCTCCTGTGACCAGCAGCAACCTCCTGCCAAATGTGAGCTCGCCCGCACCCACCCCCTCTTCACCAGCGTCCTGTGCAACGCTGAGCCCTCCCCTGCCTTCTGGAGCACTTCGCCAGAACTATCCGAAACGCTGTGTCCTTGGCTAGAGTCCTCGTTTTGCCGGTCTCCTTTGTCGTACGACAAAGCCTTCTATCTAAAATTTCGATCGAAGTTTCGTTCGAAGCCGAGACGAAGTGTCGAGACGCTGGAGCCGGTTGTACGGACCCTATAGACTCCGAGTGAGTCAGTACCTTTGTGTCTCTGTTCACGGCTGAAGTGCTCGGACACACGTCACTTCGTGACGACCGTTTCACGAATCATTCACATGTGACTTAATGCCGACAATAATGATAGTCGTCCCCACTCCCTCTTAAACGACCGGCAAGTAATAAATTGTTATAAAATTTATTAGAACAGTAAATTTTTATTGTACGACTCGTAGGTATATTTTAGGTTGAGGCATTTTACACACGAAAGATTTTCATAACAGAACTGTTTGGTAAAACTGTTACTGTCTTTGACGTCAAGGTGTTGAGGAAGTTCTCAACAGTGCACCTGTGAACTCTTCTTATTCGGGAAGGGTGAGTGCCATTGTACGACCCTTCGTCGTCTTTTACTTTACAAGAACCGATAATACATGTGCTGTGCGATGACTCGGCAGGATCGTTATTCGGTTCACGTTTAAGTTTGTTATCACTTTACGGAGACACCAAATAGTTTGACCGTTCTTGAAAAAAAGGTTGTCGTCGTGCTTCTTTAAAACTCAAAATACGTGAGCACTATACTATCGTTTAACCGCGTGTTAAGAATGTCTTTTTAAATCAGTACAAATAGTTTTCGAAATTTTTATACCTATACAAAGTCGAGTTTCTAAAGTGAAGATCCCTAATTAGGATTTCCTTTTAATAAGTCTCTAGGTACTTCAAAGTGTATGTTAGTAGAAATAATGTTGCGATAAATTTTATCATCCTTCCAACCCTTCGTTGAATTTACGGTTAATTTTAAAGTCATTTAATACCACGTAGAGATATTGCTTTATGGTAGATAGTAAAGATTTGGTACGAATCCAAGGTTACCAAATGGAAAAGGAAAATGCCCACCAACACTGTAAGTAATACACATACATCCAGATAGAAAAAAAAAAATAGGGTAAAAATCCCAAATGTCAATCATGATTATCTTTGGGTGGTGGGATTGAGAGACTTCTGCGTTTTTCCGAATTTTCCAAAATAAACTGACATCGCTATCTTCATTAGCATATTCTGTAATCTCTCACCCCCTCCATTTAATATTTAATCCGTTTTATGCAAAGCTGAGAATTATAAGAGCAGAGGTGAGAGTGTGTGTGTATGTGTGTCTGTGTGTTTGTGTGTGTGTGTATCGCAGAACCTGGAGTGGGAAGGTGCTGGGAACACGATTTCCCAGTGGTTCTGTAACTGGGCTGCACTTTACAATCATTTGGGGGAAATCCAGAAATCCCAGTGCACAGGCTCCTCCCCCTTCCCTAAACCAAGTGAATCAGAGTCTCTGGGGTGGGGCAGGCAGCAGCGCTTTTTAAAACTCCCCAAGTGACCCACACATGCGACACGCTACTGAGTTGTAACCACAGTCGTCTCTCCCAAGGCATCCAACTTTCTCTTGGATTGTCGCCAACACTATAAACCATGCCTCACCACCTCCCATACCTGCTTTAGAGCTTCTCTTTGGACGGAGTTGAGGACCAGGGTGATAGACTGAGCTCCTTTCATTCACCCTGGAGTGGCTTCGCTCTTTTCGCTGCTTATTTTAATACATCATAGAGCAGCCGGGTGAGACCAGACTGGCCTCCTAAAGCCATTCGACTGTCCCTGAAGTGAGAGTCCTATGTGCTTTTTTACCCAGTGACGCGCTCCAGCTCTTGTGCACTTCACTGTGCTCTTCTTTGGGGCGATCATCTGTGTGCATCGGGGTGCAAAGCCCTGAGGGTGGGCTCACATTTGACACCTGACCGCTCCTGGCACTTTGCGGCGTCATGCCTTGCACACACTCGATGTACGGCCCTCCAACATTTCTAGGGTCTTTCACTTCCACTAAATAGAAACATTTTAAATGTTAACATGCTTTTCCGCTGCCTCTGTATTTTGTTCACATTTCTAGAGCAATCCTGAGACAAACATCTCCTCCACCTCGTGTGGTTTTTACCACACTCTGCTTGACACACTGCCTCTCGAGAATGCTCCCTCTGGGTTGGGTTTCCGTGGAACTCTGTCTCTGGGGGAGACAAGTGTTTTTGCCAAAGGTGATCCATCAAGGCTCGTTGCCTCTGTCTGAAGAAGTCACCGAAGGACTTGGAGTTGGGCGGGAGTGGCCCCAGCCCCCGGGGAAGCTGACACACTCCATGCCCGTACAACCCTGCACACGTACAACCCTGCACACTCAGCCCAAGACAGAGGCAAACTAACAGGGTCACCTTGTCACCTGGAATCAAGCGTGCCAACTCCACTTGCTCGTGGTCCAAAACACTTGCTTTTCCAGGAGGGAAGATGGGAAGGGGACTCTGGAGAAGACTGAGCCCTGGGCCGCCCCAAGGCGAGACAGGTGGGGCTGTTATCCAGAGCAAAGGCTGGGGTGCAGTCCTAGCCATGTCCACAAGGTGTCACGGTCATTCTACAGAACGGGGGACCCCACCCTTCAGGACCTCACGCCGGTGATCTGAGGTGAAGCTGATGCAGTAATAATAACAGGGGAAATGACATGCACAACGGAATCTTCTTAAACCATCTGGAAACCACCCCCCACCCCGGTCCATGGAAAAATTGTCTTCCACGAAGCTGGTCCCTGGTGCCAAAAATGCTGGGGCTGTTGCTACAGAAGGTGATTCCTCATCATCTTCATGAGGAAAAATCCGCACTGGTGCACAGTTTCCAAGACGCAAGGAGACTCAGAAAGCCCAGGGACGTTGGTGTGGAGAAGCGAGCTGCAACAGCGCGGACAGAGGCTGTGCAGACGGAGCCCCGGGTCCACCCAGAGCACACCCACCGTTCAGAAGGACCCGGGTTTAAGATGCAGCCCCAAAGATGCACCTGGATTCACTGCTAACAGGAACGGTGACTGGCAGAGATATTACAATAGCTGTCTTAACTTTTAGATGCTTTCATCTGTGGTTTTAAATATGCATAACCCCCCAACCTAATAACTAATTCTTTTTCACGTAGGCAATCAAGAACATTTGGAAATAAACTGTCGGAGGAGGCAGGGACAAGGGCACGTGCCCAGCTGTATTTCGGGATTCTCAGAGATCATCCCAGACCGCAGTGTAAACGTCCATCTCTGAGCTCTGCTGGTTGCTTTAACCACAGTGGCAAACTTTTCAATAAGCCACTCTGATTACACAGAGAGATTCTCTGAAACCACTTAATACACATGAGCTTCTACCTAACTATACATGGACCACGTGCAAGATACTGAGGAATCAAAGATAAATAATATTGGGGACCTCCTTTCCAGGAACTCAAAATCTAGGTGTTGAGACAGTTTTATAACCAAAGATGCTGGTAGTGGTGGGACCATCAGCTACTGGAGTGAGCTATCTACCCCTCCCCCAGAGGGGGAAACTTGATGGGTACCTTGAGCGCTAGTTAGGAGTAGTATCTCCTCCCAAGCAAGAAACTACAGGAGATGCCCCTAATTTGGGGAAATCTCCTAGGAGGGAAAAACACTTTGTAAGTGATGCCAAGATCCATAGGTTTCAGTCTGACAAGAAGGCTTGTGCTGCTCTCCTAGAGCTGTTACCGTGCCCCGAGCAAGCCGAGAAGTAGGACCAGCAGATCCCGCACCAGCTGGCTCTCCTTGTTCGGCCAGCGTGGACCACTGGAGGCCCGAGCATTGCAGCAGGGCAGGAGGGCAGAGTTTGGAAATCATAACTCTGTGAGGCGTCACATCAGTGTTAACCTAAAACAATAAAAGTCAGTTATTTTTAACCAGCAAAACAACTTGATACAGGTGCGGGGAAGAACTGCAATTTGGGGTACGCAACTGGGGCAAGCCACCTGCAAGTCTGATAAAGCAAAGAGAGGACGCTTTTGAATGGTTTTCATATTTCATTTACTTTTTTGGTCATGCAGTTCAGCATGGGGGATCTTAGTTCCCCGTCCAGGAATGGAACCCACACCCCTTGCCTTGGAAGCACAGAGTCTTAACCACTGGACCACCAGGAAAACCCGGAGGAAGCCACGTTTATAGAAGAGAAGAGGAGTTGGGAGGGGCTGTTGTTAATAAAGAGTCCATTGGAGGAAGCCGAGAGTTTTGAGTATGGGGGCTTTTCATTGGCTGCGTCGGGACAGTGCGTCATTGGCTGAGCTGTTGCCAGGCGAGGAGAAAGTCTTCCTTCCGGCTGGGCAGTAAGGCGGTGCCACTTCCTGCCTGTGGGGCAAGGCGCCTCCCTTCCGGGTGGGCTCTGTATTGACAAGGAGGGTTAGGTGGCTGAGAGCCCCCCCTCTAGCCTCCAGACCCCGTTTTCATGAACTTGCCCCTTATTAGACGCCGGTGGCTCGGACGGTACAGCGTCTGCCTGCAGCGCAGGAGACCTGGGTGTGACCCCTGGGTCAGGAAGACCCCCTGGAGGAGGAAATGGCCGCCCACTCCAGTGCTCTTGCCTGGAGGATCCCACGGACGGAGGAGCCTGGTGGGCTGCAGTCTGTGGGGTCGCAAAGAGTAGACACAGCTGAGCGACTCCGTTTTTTTTTCTTTTTCCCCTTTTTGGTGTTCACAGCGGTCAGCGGGCTAGGCCTCCAGCACCCTTAACCCTATGGTACTCAAGTCCCCGCTCCTAACACTTGATCCTAATGTGGCTGGCTGCTGCTCTTTGGGCCCTCCTCTTGCCTCCTCCTTCAGCTGCCGGCCTGCTCTTCTGCTTCAGGTCCTTGTATCCCATCTCTTTCATTACCAGCTCATTATTTGCTGTTGAAGGGATGTTTCCATGGTGATGCTGGGGCACATCTGCATAGAGATCTGGCTGCAGCACACGTCGAGGTTCTCAGCGCACCAGCTGAGTCTGGTTCTCCCGGCTCTGGGGCCCAGCAGCCGTAAGCGCCGGGGTGTCTCTCCTGTGTCCCCTGCCTCTCTGCGTTCACTGGGTGAAGGGAACCGGCCCGAGATAAGCGTCGAGCCCCGTGCAGGGAGCTCCCTGCCCACATAGCACATTCATGAGGCTTCTGAGTCTGGAAACTTGGGCTTGGCGTGAAGGGATGGTCCTGGGAGTGGCCTCGGGTGGTGCTACTCAAATGTCCTCCAGTCCAGTCCTTGAGAAAAACACCTGCGGGAATTCACCAGAGAGAGCAGCTGCATAAACGGAAGAACGTTTTGGGAGACCTGCTCTTGCTAAAAGCTCTGACCACCTGGGAGAGCCAGACTTACTAAAATCTGCCCTTCACCCCATTACCCCAGTCGTGATAACTGGAGCAAAAGAGAGAGAAAGAAAGAGAACATCAGACTGCTCTCTAAATGCCAGTTATATTTACTGAGACCTATGAAGTGCCCTGGCGACTCAGTAAAGAATCTCCCTGCAATACGGGAGACCAGGGTTGATCCCTGGGTCAGGAAGATCCCCTGGAGAAGGGAATGGCTCCCCACTCCAGTAGTCTCGCCTGGGAAAACCCCAGGGACAGAGGAGCCTGGGGGGCCACAGTCCATGGGGTCACAAAGAGCTGGACACGACTGAGAGACACTATGAAAGGCCAGGCCCTGGACAGGGGGCAGAGCTGTCGGCTTCAGCTGGTGAGAGGGGACGGCAGAACGGCAGCGACCACACGGTGAGACGCCTGAAGACCGCAGGCACCCTCAGATCCGGGGCTCGAGGAAGGCCGCGGAAGGGCCGAGCGTGTGCCCGTGTGGCCCTGGGAGGCAGGAGAAACCAAGGCCGTAAGCGCAGGGTGACGCGTGCAGTTAGCAGAGGCAGAGGCGCAGTGGAGCCCAGAAGCCTCCTCCGTGCCCTCCCGGCACAGAGAGCAGGAAAGGAAGGGGCTCTGGGTTCCACCGTGACTGCTCCCAGTGGAGCCCCGGACGGGTGGGACTCGCTGAGTCAGGCCCCGAGCAGGTGACGCGGGGCCGCAGGGCTGACCAGCAACAGTGTATGGGGATCTCAGGTGGATCCAAGTCATGCTTCCACCCCCGAAACTGCTCGTTGTCCCCCAGAAATGAAGTGCTCTCAGCAGGGGACATACGGTGAAGAGGAAACTGTGAGGATAAACGGTCTACAAAGTATTGAGCTCCCAGGTCTCCGCCACCACCTTCCAGTTATCTCAACAGGAATCTCCTGCTCCTCAATTGCAGCTCTCTGGAGTCCACAGGCTTTGCAAAATAATCATATCGTGTGCTGAAAAGCAGGGGTCCTTCCTCGGGGTAAAAGACGGTCCCCCCACCCACGCCCCCTCCCCCAGCACTGCGGTACTGCACCCTGAGAATTCTCGTAGGGAAACCACTAGCTCCCCACAGAGGAGGCCAGGGGCGAACCAGCCCAAGAGGGGAGGGCCAGCCAGTTTGTGATTTTGATGTAAATACTTCAAATACTGTACTGAGAGCCTCGGGCTTCTGGGGTGGTTCTAGGGATAAAGAATCCACCTGCCAATGCAAGAGACTGGGGTTCGATCCCTGGGTTGGGAAGATCCCTGGGAGGAGGACATGGCAACGCCCTCCAGTGTTCTCACCTGGGCAATCCCATGGACAGAGGAGTCTGGTGGGCTACAGTCCATGGGGCTGCAAAGAGTCAGCCATGACTGAACACGCAAGCTCGTGAGCACTAACAGCCTCAGAGCAGAAGTCAGTGAACGTGCTTTATCTGAAAATCTGAAAACCACTCCAAGATTAAATGGATTAGTAACTTCACCACAATTTGCACCAAAAAAAAAAAGGAAAGAAAAGAGTGTCTGAAGCTAGCTTTGGAAGGATATAAGGAAAATAAGTAAAACTCCCTTGTCTTCGTCACAATAATGTTTATTACAGATAAACAGCAACATAGGCAGAGACAAAAAAGCTCTCAGAAAGGCTCCTGAGCAGTCCGGTGGGCTTTATTGTGCTCTTTGGAAGCGTAATTGGTGCTTTTGCGTCTGTGTCGTTTAACTAATCTCTGCTCTGGGATGAGAGGTTTCAGGGGCCAGAGCCCAGATAGCGGGAACCAGGCCAAGTTGGAGCTCGGGAAGAATGACGCATCCCAGGGCTCTGAAGACCTGACCCAGAGGTGGGTGAGGTGGCTCCTCTTGACCTTTCATTCTTTGACCCTCGATGTCCCGAGCCCTTTCCCTGACATTGGTGCCACTCCCTACCATTGTGTGGTCACATCTTTGCCTCAGACTTGTCACCTGCATTGTAGAAATGTGCAATTCTCCTCAGCAGGAGTACGAAGTGTTAAGGATTCTCAGTGGGGGCTCTTCCTGATTTTGCTGGCTCTGGACTTTAGATTCTCAACCATGATGGTTGGGGAAG
The DNA here is from genome assembly GCA_006410635.1 of Cephalophus harveyi. NCBI lineage: Eukaryota > Metazoa > Chordata > Mammalia > Artiodactyla > Bovidae > Cephalophus > Cephalophus harveyi. The sequence continues at coordinate 371,869 of SJYT01060631.1, forward strand.
GGTCCAGATATTTACATATAGCAGCATTGTTTAAAAACACGCAAGACTTTAAGACTACACACGCATTGATTGGGAATGACTACGCTTATACCTACACTATGGTTTTTCCAGTAGTCAAGTACAGATGTGGGAGCTGGACCACAAAGAAGGCTGAGCACCAAAGAATTGATGCTTTTGAACTGTAGTGCTGGAGAAGACTCTTGAGAGTCCCTTGGACAGCAAAGAGATCAAACCAGTCAATACTAAAGGAAATCAACCCTGAATATTCATTGGATGGACTGATGCTGAAGCTGAAGCTCCAATACTTTGGCCAGCTGATGCAAAGAACTGACTCACTGGAAAAGACCCTGATGCTGGGAAAGAGTGAAGGCAGGAGGAGAAGGGGCTGACAGAGGATGAGATGGTTGGATGGCCTCACCGACTCAATGGACGTGAGTTTAGCAAACTCACGGAGACAGTGAAGGACAGGAAGCATGGTGTGCTGCAGTCCACGGGGTCGCAGAGCTGGACACACAATGCATAGTAGGAATTACGTTCCAGTCGTGACATACGGTTATAAAGGGCATAGAGTGAGTCCTGAGGTCACTTCCAATCCTCCAAAAACACTGGAAATCATCACTGTGCCTTCCCCTGGGTGCCCCTGGTGAGGCACAGGGGTGCAAGGTGAAGGGCGTGGATAATCTCTCCAAGCCCGGCAAGATTAACCCAGGACACTGGGAAGGCACACCAGCTTCTGTTTGTTCTCTGGTGAGACTGCAGCTTTCTCTTCGAGATACACAGTCAAGACCCAAGAAGGACCCCAGAGGGCACCATGTTGATAATGACCAATTATTTGCACTTTTCTCCAATTCTTTTTTTTTTTTTTTTTTTCAGTGATAGACTGTGTGCTACCTACCCAAGCCACAGCTTGAAGGAAAATCCAAATTATCTAAAGTCACTGTGTTACCCAAAGTGGGGTCCAGCGGCTTGCTGCTCAAGAGCTAATATAAAGACCAGGCTGGTGAAAAGGAAAGCTTGCTCTATTTCAGATGCCAGCAACTGAGAGGGTGGTCCTGTCCAAAGGAAAATTGCCCCCCACCCAACCCCCCAATAGACTGCAGCCCGCCAGACTCCTCCATCCATGGACGTCTCCAGGAAAGAATACTGGAGCAGGTTGCCGTTTCCTTCTCCAGGGAATCTTCTCGACCCAGGGATCAAACTGGCATCTCCTGCATTTCAGGCAGGTTCTTTACCATCTGAGCCACTGGGGAGGGGGAGAGGTTTCCTACGCCTAGGTAGTCCTTGCTCTCCAGAGCATCTCTGTCACTGAGATGACCCCTGATGCGCACGTCCCAAACATGCGCACACATCATTCTTCTTCCCCAAAAGTGATCAGTTTCTCTCAGGTTGACTTGTTAAGCTCAGGATAAGCCAACCTTGTGATGTATGATATTGTTTCATTAACAAATAACCGAATGATCACTACTAACGTTAACTCTTCTAGGCAATTATTTTATTTACAGTTACATATATAATTAAAATATCATAAGTGTCTTCACGCTTATGGGCTTCCCAGGTGGCAGAGTGGTAAAGAACCCCATTTGCCAACACAGGAGATACAGGAGGGGTGGGTTTGACCCCTGAGTCAGGAAGATCTTCTGGAGGAGGAAATGGCAACCCATTCCAGTAGTCTTGCCTGGGAAATCCCATGGACAGAGGAGGGCTACGGTCCATGGGGTCCCAAAGAGTCAGACATGACCTAATGATTGGGCATGTATATATAATTATTTTTAAATAACATTTTGGTTTCTAATTGCATCTATAAATTATATGTATGATATAATCACATTTAACATTTATGCCTGATAATTTCATATATAGAATTGTACATTATATATAATTATAGTAATTACTCTTGTCCCTGTTTTACAGATAAGTGAACCAATGCTGGGGTTACAGAGCTTGGCTGGGGTCTCACGAGGACCAGGGAGCAGAGCCGGGTTTAGACCCGTCTTTCTCTGAATCCTCTTCTTTGCAGGGAAAGAGCATTCAGGGAGTTCATGGTTCCACGAGCAGACCTCCAGTTTTCATCTCCGTGTTTTTGCTTCTGAGGGTGTGTACTGCAGAAGAATAAAAGAACTCTCAAAAAAAGAGATGACGAGGTCATGGGACGTGGCTCAGTTTCTGCTGAGGGCAGCGTTGACTGGTGTCTTCGTCAGCAGGTGGCATCCTTTGCTAACCTGAGCCGTCAGCCACGCTGCTGCTGCCCGTTCTGTCTGGGCCTCGAGCTGGAGTCAAATCTGGAACCCAGGCCTCCTGGCAACCAGGAGCGCTCAGGCCGTCAGCTCCCGCCTCGCTCCCCTTCCTTGCCCTCTGGGACCCCGTTTCTGTTCTCCACCGGCTCAGGGCTCCCCACCCCCGTGGTCAATGAGTCTTTCTTCTGTTGCCTGAAAAACAATTTGTAAATGTGTAAATATTTACATCAAAGTGTGTATTTGTACATAAAATAAAAGATTTTCTATCTGAACAGGCTTACCTAGAGAGGTTGCCGGATTTCTTTCCCAAAAGGAGCATCAATCTAGCTGCTAGCAAGACCCTTCTTGACTTCAGCATCTGGAAGGACGTGAATGGCGGTGCTCCTCGGGTGGGAGCTCCGGGGCCCCCATCAGTACCCCCGGGGCCCAAGGAAGACTCCCCTGGCACTCGCTATTTCTCTTGGAGGTGGGTGGGCGGGGGTAGAGGGCCCTGTGCATTCGTCTCAAACCATTAGGCGGTTTTGTTTATTTGCTTTTTAATTTATTTTGTTTGTAAATTTGTTTCCAGATTCACACAAGGATTTGTGACTGTCTGGCAACTTAGTATTTGTGAAGTATTTTGTAATCCCAAAAAAAACACACCACATAACCCAGAAGATTCCTGGCCGCCTGAAATAACAGCCTTGTGTCTCTCTCTCCTTCAGAACCTGCCAATAAACTCCCATGTCGATCAAATCCTATGACTATGAAAGAGCTGCAGAGAAAAGCCTGGGAACTTCTCCCACTCTTTGCTCCTGCAATCCACCACCGGTTCCCAAACAAACGTGTCTTTATGCCTCCAGTGTTCAGACCTTGCAAACTCGGAGCACATTCTGTCCACATCTTTCCATCTGGACGCCGGCTCCTCCAGCACCCTGCAGCGCCTTCGGCCAGCCTGCGGGAAGGGCGGCTCCCTGCTGCCTCCCGTCTCCTCCTGGAGACAGGGGGACCCGGCACTCCGAGAGCTGGCGGCAGGGTGGAGGCTGCGCCTCTGCCTCTGAGTGGTTAGGAGCACACGGGGACGGAACCAGGCCTGGCACTCGCCCAGAACTAGGACAGCCCCCGGGAGCTATAACAGGGTGGAACAGGCCGAAAGAATGGGGTAGGAACAGCTGGAACAACGCCGCAAGGGAAGCGCCAGCTCTGCCTGATGTCAGAATGCATCGGAGGGACTCCCCCTGAGATCCGCTGGCTAAGAAGCCGCCTGCCGACACAGGGGAGCCAGGAAGACCCCACGTTCCACGGAGAAACCGAGCCCGGGTGACACAAGCGCAGAGCCTGGGCTCTGGAGCCCGGGAGCCACAGCGGCTGAAACCGCGTCCCCAGGCCCGTGCTCCGCAGCGAGAGAAGCCACCACAGGGAGAGTGGCCCCTGCCCGCTGTGACCGGAGAAAGCCCCGGTGCAGCGTCAAAGACCAGCACAGAGGAAACCAACCTTTCCAAAATAATAACCAAAAACTACAATTAAAAATAAATAAGAAATACACATGTAGGAGACAAGCGTATTCACTTCAGTCGCTCAGTCGTGTCCGACTCTTTGCGGCCCCATGGACTGCAGCAGGCCAGCCCTCCCTGTCCATCACCAGCTCCCAGAGTTTACTCAAACTCATGTCCTTGGAGTCAGTGATGCCATCCAACCATCACATCCTCTGTCGTACCCTTCTCCTCCAGCCTTCGATCTTTCCCAGGATTAGGGTCTTTCCCAATGAGTCAGTTCTTCGCATCAGGTGGCCAAAGTATTGGAGCTTCAGCTTTAGCATCAGTCCATCCAATGAATATTCAGGACTGATTTCCTTTAGGATGGACTGGTTTGATCTCCTTGCAGTCCAAGGGACTCGCAAGAGTCTTCTCCAACACCACAGTTCAAAACCACAAATTCTTCAGTGCTCAGCTTTCTTTACAGTCCAACTCTCACATCCATACATGACTACTGGAAAAACCACAGCTTTGACTAGATGGACCTTTGTTGGCAAAGTAATATCTTTGCTTTTCAATATGCTATCTAGGTTACTCATAGCTGGTTCTTCAAGGAGCAAGTGTCTTTTAATTTCATGGTTGCAGTCGCCAACTGCAGAGATTTCAGAGCCCCCCAAAAATAAAGTCTGTCACTGTTTTCATTGTTTCCCCATCTATTTCCCATGAAGTGAAAAAAATGGATGCCATGATCTTCGTTTTCTGAATGTTGAGTTTTAAACCAACGTTTTCACTCTCCTCTTTCACTTTCATCAAGAGGCTTTTTAGCTCCTCTTCACTTTCTGCCATAAGGGTGGTGTCATCTGCATATCTGAGGTTATTGAAATTTCTCCCGGCAGTCTTGATTCCAGCTTATGCTTCATCCAGCCTGGCATTTCACATGATGTATTCTGTATCTAAGTTAAATAAGCAGGGTGACAATATACAGCCTTGATGTACTCCTTTTCCTATTTGGAACCAGTCTGTTGTTCCATGTCCAGTTCGAACTGTTGCTTCCTGACCTGCATACAGATTTCTCAAGAGGCAGGTCAGGTGGTCTGGTATTCCCATCTCTTTCAGAATTTTCCACAGTTTATTGTGATTCACACAGTCAAAGGCTTGGCATAGTCAATAAAGCAGAAGTAGATGTTTTTCTAGAACTCTTGCTTTTTCGATGATCCAGTGGATGTTGGCAATTTGATCTCTGGTTCCTCTGCCTTTTCTAAATCCAGCTTAAGTATCTGTAAATTCATGGTTCACATACTGTTGAAGCTTGGCTTGGAGAATTTTGAGCATTACTTTGCTAGTGTGTGAGATGAGTACAATTGTGCAGTAGTTTGAACATTCTTTGGCATTGCCTTTCTTTGGGATTGGAATGAAAACTGACCTTGTCCAGTCCTGTGGCCACTGCTGAGTTTTCCAAATTTGTTGCCATATTGAGTGCAACACCTTCACAGCATCATCTTTTAGGATTTGAAATAGCTCAACTGGAATTCCATCTCCTCCACTAGCTTTGTTTGTAGTGATGCTTCCTAAGGCCCTCTTGACTTCACGTTCCAGGATGTCTGGCTCTAGGTGAGTGTTCACAGCATCATAGTTATATGAAGATCTTTTTTGTACAGTTCTTCTATGTATTCTTGCCTCCTATTCTTAATATCTTCTGCTTCTGTTAGGTCCATACCATTTCTGTCCTTTATTGAGCCCATCTCTGCATGAAATGTTCCCTTGGTATCTCTAATTTTCTTGAAAAGATCTCTAGTCTTTCCCATTCTGTTCTTTTCCTCTGTTTCTTTGCATTGATCCCTGAGGAAGGCTTTCTTATCTCTCCTTGCTATTCTTTGGGACTCTGCATTCAGATGGGTACATCTTTCCTTTTCTCCTCTGCTTTTAGCTTCTCTTTGTTTCTCAGCTATTTGTTAGGCCTCCTCAGACAATCATTTTGGCTTTTTGCATTTCTTTTTCTTGGGGACGGTCTTGATCCCTGCCTCCTGCACAATATCATGAACCTCTGTCCATAGTTCATCAGGCACTCTATCAGATCTAATCCTTTGAATCTACTTGTCACTTCCACTGTATAATTGTAAGGGATTCGACTTAGGTCATACCTGAATGCTCTAGTGGTTTTCCCCACTTTCTTCAATTTAAGTCTGAATTTGGCAATAAGGAGTTCATGATCTGAGCCAGTCAGCTCCCAGTCTTATTTTTGCTGACTATATGGAGCTTCTCCATCTTTGGCTGCAAAGAATATAATCAGATTTCGGTGTTGACCATCTGGTGATGTCCATGTGTAGACATGTATCTTGTGTTGTTGGAAGAGGGTGTTTGCTCTGACCAGTGTGTTCTCTTGGCAGAACTCTATTAGCCTTTGCCCTGCTTCATTCTGTACTCCAAGGCCAAATTTGCCTGTTATTCCAGGTGTTTCTTGACTTCCTACTTTTGCTTCCAGTCCCTTGTAATGAAAAGGACATCTTTTTTGGGTGTTAGTTCTAAAAAGTCTTGTACATCTTCATAGAACCGTTCAACTTCAGCTTCTTCAGCATTACTGGTTGGGGCATAGACTTGGATTACTGTGACATTGAATGGTTTGCCTTGGAAATGAACAGAGATCATTCTGTCATTTTTGAGACTGCATCCAAGTACTGCATTTTGGACTCTTTTGTTGACCATGATGGCTACACCATTTCTTCTAAGGGATTCCTGCCCACAGTAGTAGATATAATGGTCATCTGAGTTAAATTCACCCCTTCCAGTCCATTTTAGTTCGCTGATTCCTAGAATGTCGATGTTCACTCTTGCCATCTCCCGTTTGACCACTTCCAATTTGCCTTGATTCACGGACCTGACATTCCAGGTTCCTATGCAGTATTGCTCTTTACAGCATCGGACCTTGCTTCCATCCCCAGTCACATCCTCATCTGGGTATTGTTTTTGCCCTGGCTCCATCTCTTCATTCTTTCTGGAGTTATTTCTCCACTGATCTCCAGTAGCATATTAAGCACCTACCAACCTGGGGAGTTCCTCTTCCAGTGTCCTATCTTTTTTGCCTTTTCATACTGTTCATGGGGTTCTCAAGGCAAGAGTATTGAAGGGGTTTGCCATTCCCTTCTCCAGTGGGCCACATTTTGTCAAAACTTTCCACCATGATCCATCCGTCTTAGGTGGCCCTACATGGCATGGCTCATAGTTTCACTGAGTTAGACAAGGCTGTGGTCCATGTTTATAATATACAGTTTAAGCTTGAATATAATTTAAACAATAATACTGAACAGTGCCTTTACCAGCACTGGAATACATTCCATAGATCTTGGAACCCAGCCCCTTGCTCTTGGAAACTGGGAGGGACTTGTCCCTGGGCTCAGCCCTCCAGGCTTGACTGGGACGAAGGTGGCGCCTCCTGCCATCAGTGGCACCGAGGCCGGGTCACCCGACCCAGATCCAGGAGCCAGTCCCGTGAGGCCCTGCTCCCACCGTTGGTGCCCTCCCACCCGGGCACCCTGGGCTTCTGCCCAGACTTCAGACCTGCCATGTGTGTGCGTGTGTGCCAAGCTGCTCCAGTCGTGTCTGACTCTTTGTAACCCCATGGACTGTATCCCCCAGGCTCCTGTCTTTGGGATTCTCCAGGCAAGAATACTGGAAGTGGGTTGCCATTTCCTGCTCCAGGGGATCTTCCTGGTCCAGGGGTGGAACCTGCACTTCCTTCTGCTCCTGCATCGCAGGGGGATTCTCTACTGCTGAGCCACCGGAGAAGCCCTTCAGACCTGACTTACCAACTTCAAGGTGGGTCGTTCATCATTCAGCATTTTTCCCAACTTTTTCCAGCTTAGCCCAGAACCACGCTTTTTTAATTCAAGGGTGGATTCCATGTGAGAATTTCCTGGACTGTTTCACTTCCCTCCTGATCCTTGCAGTTGCTGTCTCCCAGCCACGTCCCCACTCAGCACCTGGAGCCTGTTACCCCTGGCCCGAGGCAGGAGACAGATGGGCCCCAGGCTGAGCACTGGAGTCTGTCTCCTGCCGACAGACTCTGCAAGATGAAGACCACAGCGGGAGTGAGGAGAGCTGAGTCCTGCACAGGTAAGAGAGAAACAGGTTACAGAGTCCTCGTTCTCCAGGTCAAGGAGACCGTCCTGACCACGCATGCACAGAAAGGCTCCTGGGGGCTCAGAAACGGAGGGGCGCCACCCCATCCTGGGTGATGCAAACCCACCCAGAGGCCTCTATGCTAGAACCCATCTTGGCTAAGAGATGGGCACACCTACAGGGGAGCCCCTGGAGAGGAGCACATATGGACTCAGAGCCGGGCAAAGCAAGGCGGACACTGGCCAGAGGAACCCAGAGGAAATGCCTCGGAGAAGTGATTCAAACTCCCCCTGACTCAGGGCAAGTCAGGGTCCCGGCGGTGTGGACAGCGCATTTATCGCTCTTCTCGCTGTGGGTGACAGAGACCCGACGGAGAACAGCTTAGGCTATTTCTTTGGAATTTAGTTCTTTATTTTAAATTATTTTTTAAATAATTAAGAATTTATTGGGGACTTCCCTGGTGGTCCAAGGGTTAGGAATCTGCCTGCCAGTGAAGGGGACACAGGCTTGCTCCCTGCTGCGGGAGGATCCCACGCGGCCCGGAGCCCCGGAGCCCAGGCTCTGCAGCGGAGAAGCCGCGGCAGTGAGGAGCCCACACACCACAGCGAAGCCCCTGCGCGGGCAAGCATAAATCAATGACACCAGTAAAGCTTTTAAAAATGCGAATAACGCATCAAAAGAAAACGGACCAGCAAGGGCCGCTGTACAGTGGCGGCAGAAGGGAGGCCACAGACACTTCAGGAGGGGCCGAGGGTGGCATCACACGCCAGCTCAGAGCCGCCGGGGAGGCACCACGCCGCCAGGGAGCGCCTGCAGCGCGTCACTTTACGTTGTTTCAAGCAGTTCCATTCAGTTCGGTAGTTCAGTTGCTCAATCGTGTCTGACTCTTTCCGACCCCATGGACTGCAGCATGCCAGGCTTCCCTGTCCATCACAGCTCCCGGAGCCTGCTCAAACTCACGTCCATCGAGTCAGGGATGCCTTGCAACCATCTCACCCTCTGTCGTCCCCTCCTCCTCCTGCCTTCAATCTTGTCCAACGTCAGAGTCTTTTCTAAAGAGTTAGTTCTTCGCATCAGGTGGCTAAAGTATGGAGTTTCAGCTTTAGCCTCAGTTCTTCCAAGGAATATCCTGTTTCAAGCAAAGGATTTATACAATATTTGAGATTTTCATTAAAAATGGTGAAAAGTCAGAATCTATTTCCTTCATTTCTGTGAAACGGTGCTGTCCCGATTTCTTTCTCTATTTATTTGTAATGAAGGGGCGTGACCAGCACTCGTGACATGTCGGTGGCAAGGCAGAGACGGCACTGGGATCAGGGCGATACAGACATGCGGGTCCTGCTGCGCTGCGATGAGGAAGGCCCGCGGGAGCTGAGGACAGAGGCTGTCGCTCAGGCCAGGGGCTCTGGGAGCTCCCAGGACAGCACTGTACAGGGTGAGAGGGGGCTGCCTGGGGGCTTTTTGCTTGTGTCGACTAAAAAAGAGGCACAACTTGAGAGCTGCAAGTTCAATTTTATTTGGGGCAAAACGAGGATGCTGTCTCCTGCAGCCCAGGAGACAGCATCTCAGAGAGCTCTGAGAGGCAACTCCAGAGCGGCAGTGGGGGAAGGTCAGTATACGGTTTTGATGAAGGGAGAGTTGCATAGCATTAATTACTCATTTTTCAAAAGGTTTTGTTGTTAGTCATGAGGCTCTGATGTCACCATTAAGGGAGTTAGTGCTTCTTTAGAGATGAGGAGGCTTCCCTGGTGGCTCAGCTGGTAAAGAATCTGCCTGCAGTGCAGGAGACCTGGGTTCGATCCCTGGGTTGGGAAGATCCCCTGGAGAAGGGCAAGAGTAGCCACTCCAGTATTCTGGCCTGGAGAGTGCCATGGACTCTATAGTCCATGGGGTCACAACGAGTCGGACACGACTGAGCGACTTCCACTTCACTTCACTTAGATATGAGGAAATACAAGGACTGAGATCATAAAATCTGTTCCCAGAAACATCCAATGATCTAAAGACCTGTCCTACCAGATTCCCTGGAGCAGAGTGCATCACTCCACCCTGAACTTCCTCAAGGGTTTATGGAAGGCAAACAGCTACAGAAGCACAGGGTTCAATCTCCCTAGAGGCAGATGGCAAAGGCCTCTGTTGTTCAGTGGTTGGCAATGCTCTTGGTACGTGCCAGTTTGTAGTTGGCAGTTGCAAGACCAGAATCTGACTCTGGCCAAAGCCAGCAAAAGGAGGCCACATTAGGGATGATCTGAAGACAGATTGGGAAAGACGACGGCAGAGCAGACGCAGGGCCCAGGGGTCCAGCCAGGACTTACTGAGCATCAGTCAGCGCTTCAGAACAAGGGAAGAACTCCTAGCATTTCCTGCCCCTCCTTGAGGCATGCCAGTCACGTTCCAGGTCCTGAGATGAGAGTCCAGGGGCCCAGCCTGAGTTCCACGTGCTCCTCGGGGCCAGGAGAGGGCAGAGCCCTTAACAGAGAGATGGACACTCCTGCACATAAGTGTGGAGAGAAAACATTCCCTGCAGAATAAGCAGGAAAAGGTGCTGATCATTAAACAAGAAAAGACCAGTATGCAGGGCAGAAATTAGCTATGGGGAGGAAGGGGAGAGCTTGGCATTTTTACAAAGACATGGTTGCTTGTTTATTGGAGTCAAAGGTCAGAAGTAGGTGATACCACAAAGAATCTCCCAGTCTGAGCTTTATCCTGACAGTCTGGAGAACCCCTGGAAGGTCTGAGGTTTGAGACTAGACGGGATTTGCGTTTTAAAAAACTCCCTGCCTGGGACAACCCAGAGGGATGGGGTGGGGAGGGAGGTGGGTGGGGGGCTCAGAATGAAGGGGAGACACTTGTACACCTGTGGTTGACTCATGTTGATGGCAAAAATCATCACAATATTATAAAGTGATTAGCCTCCAATTGAAATAAAGTAATTAATTAAATTTTAAAAAGCAAAACTGGAAAAAAACCTGCTGTATAATAATATTTAATCATGTAAGTGATGAGTAAAATATACGATTTTTAAAATAAAAGTGCATTTACCAGTGAGGTGTGAAACTTTATAAACTAATGGAGCTGAAACAGTGTAAAGATTAGTTTCTGATAATATTTTAAGAGATTAAATTAAATTGAAATTTATTCAGGTTTAGTTATTAAAAGAAAAAGCATTAAATTATTTTCTGATTAAAAAAAAAAATAGAAAGCTCCCTGCCAGAGCTGGAGCTGGCTGGGAGGCTGCCGCTGGTGGAGGTGGACCTCTTAAGAAACCACTGTGGAATCCAGGTAAAGATCCAGGTAAAGAAAGGGCAAGGTGGGAGAGAGAGGTGGGAGGGCCTGGGAGGTGAAGGGGCAGAGCTCCAGGGCTTGGCTGGCTGAACGTGGAAATGAGGGCAGTGAGTTATTTCAGACATGAAATTAGCCACAAAACTTCCTCCGGCATAATTTATTTTAGTTTCAATTCAATCAGTGTATCTATATTCACACACGTATATATATCACATTGCTCCACACACTGAAGAGAGTTGATGGAATAACTGCATAAAGAGCAAATTGCTGCAAACATAACCTGATACAGAGCCAGGTTGCTCAGTGAACCTGGATCATCTCATGACCATCGTGGGCCTGGACCCAGGGCAGCCAGGAGCACACGGTGGGCAGGAAGCTGGGCACTCTCTCAGGTCTTGCCTCTGGCCCTGCTGTTCTCCGGCCCTGGACCCAGAGGCCACGCCCCATGTCTTCATGTTCATGGACACATGCATTCCCGTGGGCCATCTCCAGGAAGCCCTGGGGGAGCCTGTCCTGGGAGACGTTCTGTGACGGTATCGTCTGCGACGGTATCGGCTGCTGGGAAGAGCACAGGCACGGGGGAAGGCAGTCCTCTGCCGCCCTGGCCTCAGAGGGCAGCCTGTTCCTGATGATGGCCAGGGGCTCTTGCGCTGAAGGCCCACAGCTGTCCAACAGTGACCGCTGAGCACAGCTTCCGAGTGCTTCCTGGTGCTAGTGGCGACAGCTAACTTTATCTGTCAGCATGGCTGGGCTGTAGTGTCCAGGTGTGTGGTCAAATGTTATTCTGGATGTTTCTGTGTAGGAGACTTTTGGATAAGATTAGCATTGAAATCAGTAGACTTTGAGTAAAGCAGATTGCCCTCCATAATGTGGGTGGGCCTCATCAAATCAGGTGAAGGCCTGAATACATCCCCAGAACAAGAAGGAATCCTGCCTGCGACTGCCCCTGCATCAGACTGACACTTTCCAAGGCCTCCAGTTTCCAGCCTGCCTTGCGAATATCGAGCTCAAGAAGCGTCACAGTCACAGAAGCCACTTCCTGAAGCCTGCTCTCTGTGCATACACATGTCCTGCTGGTTCTGCTTTTCTAGCGAACCTGAACATTCTTCAGCATGCGTGGGCATGCTCAGTCGCTCAGTCACTCAGTCATGTCCGACTCTTTGCAACCCCACAGACTGTAGCCCGCCAGGCTCATCTGTCCATGGGATTCTCCAGGCAAGAATCCTGGAGTGGATTGCCATTTCCTTCTCCAGGGCATCTTCCCAACTCAGCGATAGAACCCGGGTCTCTAACATCTCCCGCAATGGCAGGTGGGTTCTTTACCACGAGCGCCACCTGAGAAGCCCCTTGTGGTCCAAATTTTCTACCCCCAGGACCTGCAGTCAGTGCATCCTTGCCCCAGATCTGCATGGTTTCTGGAACCTGCCACTTTCTGGAGCAGAAAGCGAGGAGGAGGAAGCCAGGCTGCCATGGCCACTTGCCTGCAGGCTCTCTGCCCTTCCTCTGCCCCCAGTGCCCAGCTCAGTCCTGCTCTGAGAGGCGAGTGCTTCCACCCAGGCTGCATGTCACTCGAGAACATGGCTGGGTAAATGAAGAGAATATGCTATGCACAGGCCTGTACTATAATTAACGGGGCTTCTTTGAAAAATAAGAATGACTTTCTCATCACCCCCAGGCGAAGGGCTGGGTGATTGATGGAAAACCATTAGTAACTGTTCCCCTAACCAGAGCCTTGAGGGAGTTGCTGAGAAAGGGCGTCACTGGCCAAAAGGCTAAACAAAGTCATGAACGGCCTGAAGGTTTGACACTGAGGACTGTGCATTGCATATCTTTATATCTGATCTGTGGAAAATGCTGAGAGAGATGGGAATTCCAGACCACCTGACCTGCCTCTTGAGAAATCTGTATGCAGGTCAGGAAGCAACAGTTAGAACTGGACATGGAACAACAGACTGGTTCCAAATAGGAAAAGGAGTACGTCAAGGCTGTATACTGTCACCCTGCTTATTTAACTTATATGCAGAGTACATCATGAGAAACGCTGGACTGGAAGAAGCACAAGCTGGAATCAAGATTGCCGGGAGAAATATCAATAACCTCAGATATGCAGATGACACCACCTTTATGGCAGAAAGTGAAGAGGAACTAAAAAGCCTCTTGATGAAAGTGAAAGAGGAGAGCGAAGAAGTTGGCTTAAAGCTCAACATTCAGAAAACGAAGATCATGGCATCTGGTCTCATCACTTCATGGGAAATAGATGGGGAAACAGTGGAAACAGTGTCAGACTTTATTTTTGTGGGCTCCAAAATCACTGCTGATGGTGACTGCAGCCATGAAATTAGAAGACGTTTACTCCTTGAAAGAAAAGTTATGTCCAACCTAGACAGCATATTCAAAAGCAGAGACATTACTTTGCCGACTGAGGTCCATCTAGTCAAGGCTATAGTTTTTCCAGTAGTCATGTATTGGACTGTGAAGAAAGCTGAGTGCCGAAGAATTGATGCTTTTGAACTGTGGTGTTGGAGAAGACTCTTGAGAGTCCCTTGGATTGCAAGGAGATCCAACCAGTCCATTCTGAAGGAGATCAACCCTGGGATTTCTTTGGAGAGAATGATGCTAAAGCTGAAACTCCAGTACTTTGGCCACCTCATGTGAAGAGTTGACTCATTGGAAAAGACTTTGATGCTGGGATGGATTGGGGGCAGGAGAAGAAGGGGACGACCGAGGATGAGATGGCTGGATGGCATCACTGACTCGATGGACGCGAGTCTGAGTGAACTCCAGGAGCTGGTGATGGACAGGGAGGCCTGGCGTGCTGCAATTCATGGGGTCGCAAAGAGTCGGACATGACTGAGCGACTGGACTGAACTGAACTGAATCCTAAGGAATGTAGAGGAGAAAAAAAGTTTGTCCTTTCTTTCTCCTTGAGAATTCCAGACCTCTCTCTCCTTGGGGAACCCTAGACTTCTTATCAACCTTCCTAGGGAATAACTCTCTCAATTCTAGACCCACATTATCTGTATATATTAATAATAAGCAATTTTCAGGACTTGGAGATACTGAAGCTGATGTTTTCATAATATCTAAAAAGCATTGGCCAATTTCTTGGCCTTTAACAGATGTTCCTATTATGTTAACTGGAATTGGAACTGTGCAAAATATTCAAAACAGTACTAATATTTTGAACTATTCAGGTCTTGAACAACAACCTGCAACTTTACAACCTTTAGTTGCAGATATCCCTATTAATTTATGGGGACGAGATCTATTGATGCAGTGGGGAGCTTCTGTAACAATTCCTAACGTATCTTCTCAAGCTAAACAAACTATGGCAAATATGGGATATAATGCTGTTCAAAATACACAGGCTTTTTAGTGAGGGCCACTGCTGAACAACAAAAAACAGCACTTAAATTGACATGGAAATCTGATGAACCTGTTTGGACAGAGCAGTGGCCCCTATCACGTGAAAAGTCACAGCCCTTGACCAGCTAGTAGAGGCACAATTCTCTCTTAATCACACTGCCTCAACTACTAGTCTTGGAATTCTCCTGTCTTTGTATTAAGAAGAAATCAGGAAAATGGAGAATGTTAACTGATTTAAGAAAAATTAATGCTATAATTGAACCTATGGGTGCTTTCAGTTCAGTTCAGTTCAGTCGCTCAGTCGTGTCTGACTCTTTGTGACCCCATGAATCGCAGCACGCCAGGCCTCCCTGTTCATTATCATCTCTCGGAGTTCACTCAGACTTACGTCCATGGAGGCAGTGATGCCATCCAGCCATCTCATCCTCGGTCGTCCCCTTCTCCTCCTGCCCCCAATCCCTCCCGGCATCAGAGTCTTTTCCAATGAGTCAACTCTTCGCATGAGGTGGCCAAAGTACTGGAGCTTCAGCTTTAGCATNAGCACTTTCACAGCATCATCTTTCAGGATTTGAAACAGCTCAACTGGAATTCCATCACCTTCACTAGCTTTGTTCATAGTTATGCTTCCTAAGGCCCACCTGACTTCACATTCCAGGATGTCCTGCTCTAGGTGAGTGTGAGTGATCACCTCTTCGTGATTATCTGGGTCTTGAAGATCTTTTTTGTACAGTTCTTTTGTGTATTCTTGCCACCTGTTCTTAATATCTTCTGCTTCTGTTAGGTCCGAACCATTTCTGTCCTTCATAGAGCCCATCTTTGCATGGAATGTTCCCTTGGTATCTCTAATTTTCTTGAAGAGATCTCTAGTCTTTCCCATTCTGTTGTTTTCCTCTATTTCTTTGCATTGATCGCTGAGGAAGGCTTTCTTATCTCTTCTTGCTATTCTTTGGAACTCTGCATTCAGATGTTCATATCTTTCCTTTTCTCCTTTGCTTTGCACAAGCGCAGGCGGCTGCGACGGCACACGAGCACGGCCGAGAGGAGCTCCCCCATGTCTGAGGTCAGGGGCAGAAGCTGGGAGGACTCCATGCCTGAGGGCCGGCGACCGAGAGTAGCAACCCCACGCCCGAGGCCAGGGGCGGCGGCCGGAAGGAGCTATCCCCCCACCCCGTTCAAGGCCAGGGGTGGCGGCCAAGAGGAGCAACCCCACATCTAAGGAGCGGTGCCTGCGCGGGCACAGGAGAACCTAGAGGAGCTACTCCACGTTCAAGGTCAGGAGGGGCAGCGGTGAGGAGATACCCCTCGTCCAATGTAAGGAGCAGCAGCTGCGCTTTGCTGGAGCAGTCCTGAAGAGATACCCCACGTCCAAGGTAAGAGAAACCCAAGTAAGACGGTAGGTGTTGCAAGAGGGCATCAGAGGGCAGAC
>SJYT01060632.1:0-25647 GCA_006410635.1 Cephalophus harveyi
GACTGGAATGCTAAAGTAGGAAGTCAAGAAACACCTGGAGTAACAGGCAAATTTGGCCTTGGAATGCGGAATGAAGCAGGGCAAAGACTAATAGAGTTTTGCCAAGAAAATGCACTGGTCATAGCAAACACCCTCTTCCAACAACACAAGAGAAGACTCTACACGTGGACATCACCAGATGGTCAACACCGAAATCAGATTGATTATATTCTATGCAGCCAAAGATGGAGAAGCTCTATACAGTCAACAAACAGATGGAAAGATATACCATATTCTTGGATTAGAAGAATCATTCCTGTCAAAGTAACTATGCTTCCCATGGCAATCTATGGACTCAGTGCAATCCTTATTGAAGTTTTTCACAGAACTAGACCAACAAAAAAAAAAAAGTTTAAGTTTGTATGGAGACAAAATATCCTGAATGGCTAAAGAAAACTTGAGAAAGAAAAGTGGAGCTGATGTAATCAGGTTCCTTGACTTGAGAGTATACTACAAAGCTACAGTAATCAAAACAGCATGACATTGGCATACAAATAGAAACATAGCTCAATGGAACAGGTCAGAAACCCAGACATAAACCCATGCACCTATGATCATTTACTCCATTACAAAGGAGGTGAGAATATACAATGGAGAAAAGACAATCTCTTTAACAGGTGGTGCTGGGAAAACTGGTCAACCACTTGTAAAAGAATGAAACTAGAACACTTTCTAACACCATACACAAAAATAAACTCAAAATGGATTAAAGATCTAAACATAAGACCAGAAACTATAAAACTCCTACAGGAGAACATAAGCAAAACACTCTCTGACATAAATCACAGCAGGATCCTCTATGACCCACCTCCCAGAATATTGGAAATAAAAACAAAAATAAACAAATGGGACCTAATTAAAATTAAAAGCTTCTGCACAACGAAGGAAACTATAAGCAAGGTGAAAAGACAGCCTTCAGAATGGGAGAAAATAATAGTAAATGAAGCAACTGACAAAGAACTAATCTCAAAAATGTACAGCAGCTCAATTCCAAAAAAATAAACGACCCAATCAAAAAATGAGCCAAAGAACTAAACAGACATTTCTCCAAAGAAGACAATCGGGTGGCTAACAAACACATGAAAAGATGCTCAACATCACTCATTATCAGAGAAATGCAAATCAAGACCACAATGAGGTACCATTTCACGCCAGTCAGAATGGCTGCGATCCAAAAGTCTACAAGTAATAAATGCTGGAGAGGGTGTGGAGAAAAGGGAATCCTCTTACACTGTTGGTGGGAATGCAAACTAGTACAGCCACTATGGAGAACCGTGTGGAGATTGCTTAAAAAACTGGAAATAGAACTGCCTTATGACCCAGCAATTCCACTGCTGAGCATACACACCAAGGAAATCAGAATTGAAAGAGACATGTGTACACCAGTGTTCATTGTAGCACTGTTTATAATAGCCAGAACATGGAAGCAACCTAGATGTCCATTAGCAGATGAATGAATAAGAAAGCTGTGGCACATATACACAATGGAGTATTACTCAGCCATTAAAAAGAATACATTTGAATCAGTTCTAATGAGGTGGATAAACTGGAACCTATTATACAGAGTGAAGTAAGCCAGAAAGAAAAACACTAATACAGTATATTAACACATATATATGGAATTTAGAAAGATGGTAACGATAATCCTGTATGCGAGACAGCAAAAGAGACACAGATGTATAGAACAGTCTTTTGGACTCTGTGGGAGAGGGAGAGGGTGGGATGATTTGGGAGAATGGCATTGAAACATGTATATCATATAAGAAACAAATCGCCGGTCCAGGTTCAATGCAGGATACAGGATGCTTGGGGCTGGTGCACTGGGACGACCCAGAGGGATGGTATGGGAAGGGAAGTGGGAGGGGGGTTCAGGATGGGGAACATGTGTATACCCGTGGCAGATTCATGTTGTTGTATGGCAAAACCAATATAATATTGCAAAGTAATTAGCTTCCAATTTAAATAAATAAATTTAAATTTTAAAAATTAAAAAAAAGAAAAGAAAATTTAATGAAATGTAAATTTATATTTACTGCTTGAAGAGTTTCTTTTACAAAAGATAGTGATATAGACAAAAATATAAAAATGTCATTTTAATAAATAGTTCAATATTACATTTCTTAAAATATAAACTAAGCCCTTAGGATGCTACAAGAGAACTAAAAGTGATCTAAGGTCAGATGGCTGGACTCTGAAATGGTTATTTGGTTAAAAATTTCCAGCTAAATTACCTCAAGCCCTAAGAAATGCAATGTTAACCTTAAAAAACAAACAAACAAAAAATGAAATTCAAGATATTACCAGAATGCAGAAGAAAAACTACATGATCATTCCAACAGATATAGAAAAATAATCTGGCAAAACTTTACATTCTATCATTTAAAAAAAAAAAAAAACTCAGGAAAATAGGAATAAAAAGGAACTTATTCAACTTGTTAAAGTATTCATAATACTTTAATAAAGTCTTAACAGTGAGGGTATAAATGCATTTGCCTTAAGCTGGTATAAGGTAAAGTTGATTGCTCTTACCTTCCTATTTAACACTGTTGTGAAGGTCTTAGCTTAATAAGACAAGAAAAAGAGAGAAAACCTATTGAGGTTGAAAAAAGAGGAAGTAAAACTGTCTTTGTTTTCATATGATGTGATTATCCACAAAGAGAATCTCAACATATTTATGAACAAGCAACTAAACACTGAGAAAGGATTTAGGATTCAAGGCTATAATATCAACTGTATTGCTAAATGCAACAAACAACTCATTTTTGAGACTTCAAACAAATCATTTATAGTATAAGAGAACAGATAAGATAAATAGGATAAATACAACAAGAAATGTTCAGGTCCTGTTCACTAAAAACTACATAATATTGTTGAAAAATTAAAGAAGATCTAAATAATTGGAACGATATACCATGTTCATGGATCAGAAGACAATACTGTTAACAGGTCAACTCTCCCTAAATTGATCAACAGATTACAATATTAATTAAAGTCTAACAGACCTTCATGATGGAGAAGGCAATGGCACCCCACTCCAGTACTCTTGCTGGAAAATCCCATGGACAGAGGAGCCTGGTAGGCTGCAGTCCATAGGGTCACTAAGAGTCGGACACGACTGAGCGACTTCACTTTCACTTTTCACTTTCATGCATTGGAGAAGAAAATGGCAACCCACTCCAGTGTTCTTGCCTGGAGAATCCTGGGGATGGGGGAGCCTGGTGGGCTGCCGTCTATGGGGTCACACAGAGTTGGACATGACTGAAGCAACTTAGCAGCAGACCTTCATGTAGAAATCAATACTCTACAATTAATATAAAATGTTAAGCAAATACAGTTGCCAAGATAATTTTTTAAAAGAAGAGTAAAACTGGAAGACTCAAAACTGCCTCATTTCAATACTCTAAGCAAAAGTACTAAAGACAGTAAGAAAAAGCATACGGATTGATGGACATAGATCAGAGGTGTCAGGGTAATTCAATGAGAGAAAAATAGTTTTTTCAACAAATACTTTTCAAAAAATTTTTGTTGTTGTTTTAGTCGCTAAGTCTTGTCAGACTCTTTGAGACCCCATGAACTGTAGTCCGCTAGGCTCCTCAGTCCATGAGATTTCCCAGGCAAGAATACTGGAGTGGGTTGCCATTTCCTTCTCCAGGGGATCTTCCCCACCCAGGGATCAAACCCATGACTCTTGCATTGGCAGCCAGGTCCTTTACCACTGGGCCACCAGGGAAGCCCACTTTTTCGTTTACTCTATCCCTAAACCAAGGTTCACTGTAGACTTATAGAAGTCTTTCAAGACCGCAAGTTCTTGCGAATATGTAACAACGTACCAAGAAAGTCCAGAACACCTGAGTTGATGCACTAAGTCACCCATCTGCACCAGCAGAAAAGATCAGTCCCTGAAGTCTTTTCTCTTTTGCCTCTTTATTGAGAATTATGAAAAAGTTAATCAGGAAAAATATGAGGCAAGCAAGATACTGCTGCTGTTGCTGTTAAGTCACTTCAGTCGTGTCCGACTCTGTGTGACCCCATAGACGGCAGTCCACCAGGCTCCGCCGTCCCTGGGATTCTCCAGGCAAGAACACTGGAGTGGGTTGCCATTTCCTTCTCCAAGCAAGATACTACTACAAGTAAAAAGAATTTCCAGACTCACTAAATTGTTTTAAATGAATTTTAACCATGAGAGAAAAACTACAAGTCAACAGCCCCAATTTTTTTAAAGGGCAGATAGTACTTTAAATTTTGAGTTTAGGAATAAAACTGTAGCAAATATCTGGGGGTCAAGTCATGAGAAATCACTTCATACTTAAGTATTTCAAATCATGATGCTACTGAATGAAACTATGTCTGATTTGTTTATATGTAAATTTATTGGACTTTGCAAAACTGTCCAGAATGTTTACATACTCTTAACTTTAAAAGGACAAAAAAAAAATCTGTGCTTATCTGTTTATATGTCTGAAATCACCCATCCTAATCAAATACAAGCTTATTTACTGGATAAACTACAAGGTTATAGTTTGCCCACAAGATCTGTTCCTGTTTAACATAGACTTAAAATCACATACTGCCTTAACACTGTCCTATTTTCAACAAATATTTTTTCAATTAAATATCCAATTCCAAAAAAATTGAACCTTGATTCTTAATACCATAAAGAAAATTAACTTGAAGTGGATTACAGACTAAATATAATTCTAAAAACTATTAACATTTCTAGAAGAAACATAGCAGTAAATCTTAACAAAGTTGGGTTAGGAAAAGATGTTTTAAATTAAATCCCATATCTGTAAACTACAAAAGAAAAACACTGATAAATTGTATTTCATCTAATTTAAAAGTTTTGTGCTTCAAAACAGAGGATGAGATGGATGGATGGCATCACCAACTCGATGGACATGAGTTTGAGCGAACTCCGGGAGTTGGCGACGGACAGGTAGGCCTGGCGTGCTGCGATTCATGGGGTCACAAAGAGTTGGACACGACTGAGTGACAAACTGAACTGAACTGAAGTAAGAAAGCACACCAGTGGTTAGAAGGATAGGAGGTGATGGTGGAAACTGTAAAGGAGTATGAAAGACTTGTTACAATGACAGAACTGTTCTATATCATGATTGTGGTATTGGTAAACAACACATTTGCCAAAACTCACTAATTTGTACACTTAAAAGTGGTTAATTTTACTGAATATAAATTACATATAAAACATATATATGATAAAATACTTGCAAACAGTATAAAGAAGTCTGACTACTCAATATTAAGAAAACAACCCACCCAATCAAAATATGGACCAAAGATTTTAACCAGATACTTCAATAAAGAAGACACAACATGGCAAATCAGCACAGGAAAGCATGTTCAATACCATTAATAATTCAGGAAATTCAAATTAAAACTGTAAGATGCCATTACACATCCAAAAGAAGAGGTAAATAAGAAAGACTAACCATGCCAAGTGTGGCAATGATGTTAAATAATATTCTAGAAATGCAAAATGGTACAATTTGGCAGTTTCATATGAAGTTGTACCAAATGACACAGAAATGGTATTCCTAATTCACCAAAGGCAACTAAAACTATACATCCACATAAAGATTTGTACTGGAATATTCATAAGAAATTTTTTCATAATAGCCCCAAACTGCAAGAAAATCAAATATCTACTTGATTATATATATAATATATCCACATAAGATCATAAAAAGAATAAACTTCTGATATATGCAATAATATTGATGACTTTTTAAACTATTATGTTAAGTGTAAGATACAGAACACAAATGACTATATACTCTGTTTTGATATTATAGTTTTAAATATTTAAATATCATTTTGCTGCACTATCCTTTTTTTTTTCTCCTTCAAAGTTTCCAATTTATACACATATTGTGCCTTCCGTTTTTACCCTCTTGAAATGTTCACGCTGGGGTAATCCAACCTTTGTGCAAAAACTGTGACTACACTGCAACTGCCATCCTGTGCCATAACCACAAGGAAAAAAACAGTGAAAACAGATAAATGCCCAGTCAGCTCCTGAAGCTTCAGCTACTTCATCTGATGTTCTAGATATAAAAGTAAGCAACTTAGATGTTGAGCCTAGACGAGTCTTTGGATTATTACTTCACAAGCAGAGATATACTGGTTTAATGAACTTGGGGAATTTAGCATTGAAACATGGGCTTCGCTGGTGGCTCAGATGGTAAAGAATCCTCCTGCAATGAGAGAGACCTAGGTTCGATCCCTGGGTTGGGAAGATCCCCTGGAGGAGGCCATGGCAACCTACTCCAGTATTCTTGCCTGGAGAGTTTCATGGACAGAGGAGCCTGGCGGGCTACAGTTCATGGGGTCACAAAGAGCCAGACATAACTGAGCAACTAAGCACAGCACCGCAGCCTTGAAATATAAAATTACATAGTAAAGACATTCCCAAATGTATTTTGCCTTGAACTCTATGTACTAACGTGAATATTATAATGCATCCTTCTTGGCTTGACACTTTGTAGAAAAGCTCTGGGTGAAAACAATAGAACTCTGCTAAAACCTATGCAATATACTAATAACTAAAATGGTTAGCAAAGAAGTCACTTGTCAGACTTCTGACAATAAAGATAGTCGTACATCTGTAAACTTAGTAAAATTTTAAAAATCACTATGAATATGAAATGATACTTTTAATTTAAAAGTCACCCAAATCACACCTCCATAAATTAGTAAGTAGATCTAGAATGCTGACTGCCGGCACTTCTGTCTCATGTGAATTTAAAATGAGATCATTGAAGACAAACCGCCAGCAAGATAATGAGAATCTAAAATAAGTATGAGAGACTCTCAAGATTGGCATGAAACTAGAAGTCATATGCAAAAACCAAAATGAATTTCATCAAAGGACTTACTATAGAGTGTACAATGAACTAAAATATGGACAAAAATAGTAAACAACCGAAAATGTTAGCTTTATTTGTACCCAGATATATATAGAATATAGAAGAATGTGAAAAATTTATCAGATGACTAACATTTCTACGTAATCATTTTCCTTTCCCCACTAATCAATCTCTTATCACTCTTCAGCAAATTGTAGCCTGGAGAAGGATTTATAGAGGTTTGATATATTATAGAGGTTTGTTTTACAGACCTGAAAGAAATAAGGCCATGAGTAAGGATTTTGGTAAAGAGTCTTAAGTAAAGCCATTCTAAATCAAACTAAACAGTTTTCAGTTTACTCCCCTCCTCGCCTCCCCCACCCCCCATCAATATTTTTCTGCTTCTCATATAAATTTGAGACTCCGGGAGTTGGTGATGGACAGGGAGGTCTAGCATGCTGTGATTCATGGTGTCGTAAAGAGTCGGACACGACTGAACTGAACTGAAGTTACAGCTGGTAAAGAACTCATCTGGCAGTGCAGGAGACGCAAGAGATGTGGGTTTGATCTCTGGATCAGGAAGATCCACTGGAGAAGGAAATGGCAACCCACTCCAGTATTCTTGCCTGGAAAAGCCCATGGACAGAGAAGCCTGGTGGGCTATGGCCCATGGGTTTGCAGAGATTCAGACATGATTGAGTGTGCATACACACACACATCCACACAGTCTACAAAAAGAGAGTGGCTTGGATATGTTAGCAGCAGTGTGATGGGTCACATTATTAGAGTGCTTTTATAATCAGTTCTCCATGTGCTGATTTACTGTCTACCAAAGGTTGTACTGAACCTTCATAACCTTGTTCTACTGAGCTCCAAACCAACCCTTGTATAGTCAAGGTACATATCATTCATCAAGCCATAAAAAAAAGCCAAAAAAAAAAAAAGAAGAACCAGGAATTAGGAACTAGTGAAAGTAAAAGTCCCTCAGTTGTGTCTGACTCTTTGCAACCCCATAACTATACAGTCCATGCAGTTCTCTAGGCCAGAATACTTGAGTGGGTAGCCTTTCCCTTCTCTAGGGGATCTTCGCAACCCAGAGATCGAATCCAGGTCTCCTGCTTTGTAGGCAGGTTCTTTACCAGCTGAGCCACAAGGAAAGCCCAAGAACACTAGAGTGGGCAGCCTATCCCTTCTCCAGCGAACTAGTTCAGTTCAATCGCTCAGTCGTGTATGACTCTTTGTGACCCCATGAATCGCAGCACACCAGGCCTCCCTGTCCATCACCAACTCCNCCAGGGAAGCCCATATCTATGCTATAAGACTACAAAATAATAGAAATTTTACTTTGCTAAACTAATGCTCACAGAGATAAGACTTTCCCCAGGGAATTCAGAATTCTCCAAAATGCAACTCAACTCTATAAGTTTGTTCAGGATAAATTGAAGCTACTATATGGGAGTTAGATAAAAGTATTCCACATCTGTGGAAAATTTGAGAGAAAAAGTATTTCATATCTTCAGATTGCTTGCCAAAAAGTATTAACAGTAATTCCAGAATTAATAAGATTTATTATGAATATGAGCTGTATAATATTTAAAATTCAATTTAATAATCATTTTATTTGAATTTCAGCTGTAGCCATTTGTAATTGTGTTTCACATCTACAGATTCAATCTCAGATCAAAAATATTGGGAAAAAAATTCCAGGAAGTTCTAGAAAGCCAAACTTGAATTCACTATCCCCTGGCAATCACTTACATGATATTTAAATTTTATTTATAGATACTTACATAGCATTTGCATTATATAAGTTATCATAAGTAATCTGGAGATGATTTAAAGTTTATGGAAGTATGAGCATTGATTGTATGCAAATACTATATCTTTCTACATAAAGAACTTGAGAATCCTTGGATTTTGTTATCTCTGGCTGAGAAAAAACAGTATTCTAGAAACAATCCTCAATGGATACTGAAGGATAACTGTATTTATAAGGCAATATGAGCTTTATAAAGTTTACTGTTGTTTAGTTGCTAAGTCATTTCCGACACTGTTGCAAACCCATGGACAATAGCCACCAGGCTCCTCTGTCCATGGGATTTTCCAGGCAAGAATACTGGAGTGGGTTGCCATTTCTTCTTCCAGGGAATCTTCCTGGCCCAGGGATTGAACCTGTGTCTCTTGCATTAGCAGGCAGATTCTTTACCACTGAGCCCCCTGGAAGCCCATAAAGTTTCTTACTTTCCCTGTTATTCCCAGTAAGGTTAGTTGATATTTGCTATCCTATTTCCTATTGCTTAAAATTACTTGAGCATGTGTTCACTTTACTGTTTTATAAAGGATAAAAAATTATCATTTCCAAGACTCCTCTGGCTATCAATATGAAAGAGAGCATGAGGAATGAAAACTGACCTTTTCCAGTCCTGTGGCCACTGCTGAGTTTTCCAAATTTGCTGACATATTGATTGCAGCACTTTCACAGCATCATCTTTCAGGATTTGAAATAGCTCTACTGGAATTCCATAAATCCAATGAATTCAATTGCTATCTTTCAGCTGTGTATCTTTACTCTTACACTCAATATACTTCCCTTAACTTCTGCTGCTGCTGCTGCTAAGTCGCTTCAGTCGTGTCCGACTCTGTGCGACCCCATAGACAGGAGCCCAACAGGCTCCCCCGTCCCTGGGATTCTCCAGGCAAGAACACTGGAGTGGGTTGCCATTTCCTTCTCCATTGTGTGAAAGCAAAAAGTGAAAGTGAAGTAGCTCAGTCGCATCGGACTTCTAGCGACCCCATGGGCTGTAGCCTACCAGGCTCCTCCATCCATGGGATTTTCTAGGCAAGAGTACTGGAGTGGCTTGCTATTGCCTTCTCCCTTAACTTCTAAGGCTTTATATAAAGATAGCTGAACACCGAAGAATTGATGCTTTTGAACTGTGCTGTTCAAAACTGTAATGCTTTTAAACTGTGGGGACTGTGGTGTTGGCGAAGACTCTTGAGAGTCTCTTGGACTGCAGGGGAGATCCAACCAGTCCATCCTCAAGGAAATCAGTCTTGAATATTCACTGTAAAGACTGATGCTGAAGCTGAAACTCCAATACTTTGGCCACCTGATTCAAAGAACCAACTCACTGGAAAGACCCTGATGCTGGGAAAGATTTTAGGTGGGAGGAGAAAGGGATGACAGAGGATGAGATGGTTGGATGGCATCACTGACTTGATGGACATAAGTTTGAGTAAGCTCCAGGAGTTGGTGATGGACAGGGAAGCCTGACGTGCTGCAGTCCCAGTCCATGGAGTTGCAAAGAGTCGGACATGACTGAGCAACTGAACTGAACTGAACTTCTACGGCTTCCCTTGTCTGGCTGCTTCCACCCAGTATTCTCCTTAGGCTTCTCTTATCACCAATGTGTCCAGTGTTGGTATCTTCAGGCACCATTCTTAGCCATTTATCTTTTGAACTACACACTCTTCTCATACCGGACATCTTCCCTTCCTTGGTTTCAGCACTGCTGCTGAACTCTATTTGTATCTCTAGCCTAACTCTCCCACCTCCTACAGGTTCCCTTGAGGTACCTCACATACAGGATGATAAACTCAGAAATCATTCCTTTTACTGTTCCCTGGTTTTACAAATAGCCCAGTACCCATACAAATTCTCCAAGTAGCAAATAGGAAACTGCGTGATGTTTTCCTTTCTCTCCTTTCAGTCATTAAATCCCAGAAATCCTATACCTGAACAGCATTTA
Organism: Cephalophus harveyi; assembly: GCA_006410635.1. NCBI lineage: Eukaryota > Metazoa > Chordata > Mammalia > Artiodactyla > Bovidae > Cephalophus > Cephalophus harveyi. The sequence continues at coordinate 10,655 of SJYT01060632.1, forward strand.
GAATGTGATTCCTTCTCACTAATATTTCCTCAGTTAACTACTTGTCATTTTTTGAACAGGTTACCTAAACCTTCCACCTACAGTAGCTTCTCAGCCATTTCTCTGCATCCAATTTTATCTTTTCCAATACAAGCCTCCATATCATTACCAAAGTCTTCCTTCTAAAACATTTCATACAGAAATTCTTCCATGTTGCTTCACTGCATCCAGGATAAAATCTAAACTGCTTGGGAGAGATCTGGCCTAACATGACCCTAACTACCTGGTCACATTCTTCTGGCTTCTCTCTGCAGGACTCTGTGCGTCATTCCTACCATGCGACATCTGGGGAGGTAGAGGAGAGCTGGCATGAGCTCCCACATTCTAAACATTCTTTTTTCTCTGTGTAGGAATGCTCTCCCTCTCATCCTTACTTATGTAACTTACAGTCACTGTTAAGACTTAGCTCAGCCAACTACTTGAAGAAGTGTTTCTGACCATGCCATTCTCCCCCTTCCTTTCTCTTCCTTTTGGACTGATTCAAATCCACATTCTCTGTATCCCACAACAACTAGTGTTTTCATAGCAATAATGACACTGAATATGCATATTTTCTTGTCTGCAATGTGATACTCATCTTCTCAAGGAAAGTACCATATTTCCCTTATTTCTACATCCTCTGGTATCCAATTCATTGTAATTGCTCATTAAATATTTAATAGGCAAATGGATTATACTGGAGTGGGTTCTGAACTTAACATATAAACCATCAAGTAAACCAAAACCACCCTTGGAAATTCCTTAGGAAGGCATTACACTGAAGACCAATTTGCTGTCTCAACATAGTTAAGCTAGCACAGTTTTTCCTTTAGCACTGAAATACTAGTTTCTTTGGAGGACCATCCGTACTTATAATCCAGTTAATGACAATGTTTTATAAAAACTATGCATTTTTAAGCACTAGAATTTATATCCCATGCAACTCCAAGGATGGCAAGTAGAAACTGATGTGGAGGAAAAGAACAGCAATTTCTCTCTCATATTGAGGATACTCTGAATATGCTTAGCAAGAGGAATGGCAGAATCACCATCTTCTTCCTTGCTTCCTTTCCACTCTCTTTTCTTCCTCTACCTCATCCCTCCTTCATTCCTATCTATGTTATCTGTTGCTAAGCCTATTTCTTTGAATTCATATAAATTATGATGTGACTCCACTGTACTGACACGCCTATAAGGATTGTTCACAACCAGTATTTCTCTCATAATCTATTCCCACCAAGATTATGTAGCATACATATTGTTTAAATATTGGCAAATATAGGAATATACAAGCATAGCCACAAGCATGCCAAACTCTTGTGCCATCTATTAGGCTGAAAAAAGTTCAAACATTCACAAAAATGTGAAGAAAGTATAAAGAAATGTCTCAGCTGCTATACTTATATTTCAAAATAAATATTCCAAAATATAGGCTAGAAGAATACTATGGCTAATTGAAAATCATCAGACAATGAGTATGAATTGAGTGAAAACTCAGGTAGTTACTAATTAACTTCAACAGGTCCACTAAAGAAGCCTATCTCAAGAGCAAACACTGGACAGAAGAGATTTGAGGATGCTGCCATTTGGGTGAGTCCTAACAATTCACCAAAATAAAATAAGTCACCATAAGCAAACACTGAGTATAGATTTGCTTCTCAGAAAAACTTAAGAACTGGAATAACCCCATCAAGTTCCAAGAATTAAATAAATAACTATTTGTATGTGTTTATAAAGCACATTTTAAAGTACACTTAAAATGTATAAAATGCACTTAAAAGCATATTTGATAACCTAAAAGAATAAAAAAACTGGGAGGTTGCACATATAAAACTTTCATTTTTACAAAAATCACATAAACAACCATTTTTTATATTTATGGCAATTCTATAGTTACTATACGTGCATGTAAAATTACATTACCATATGAAAGTGTACCTGCTTCAATACATAAAATAATTTAGTTTTTATCTATGGCACATACCTAAAACAGAAGTTCTGAAATAGGAGAAGAAATGCCAAACAAGAGAAATAGTGTAGGCATTTCAATGAGTAAGAAAACCATCTGGCTAGCTTGAAAATCTGCTTCTGTGTAAGAAAAAATTTTTAACAATCATCAATTGATTAATTGTCTACATACTCGAGGTTTAGAACAGAAGTACGAGTGACAACTAGCTCCCTCTACTAAGCTCCAGGCAGCTTCCCTTCATCTCACCATCTAAAACTCTCCCTTCTTTCCTATGAAGTCCCATGGTCCTTAATCTATATACTTCTGATACCAGAGATAATTATCACTTTTACACTTAGTATAAATTTTATACCTTATCTTCCCCACTAGACCATAAACTCTTTCAGAGTAAGAGTTATGCTTAATTCAGATCTGTACACCCACTTATCTACCAGAGTACTCTGCTCATTCTCAATAAATTAATATTTTATAAGTACACAAAAAGATAAGTTCTCCTGAAAATACATTTTCAGCATTTCTTCTGAAGAACCTATGTACCATTACTTTCTATTTTTCTTCCTACTTCTCAGTAGTTCCTATTTTACCAGATTTTTTAAAAAATTCATTTATTTGGCTGCTTCAAGTCTCAGCTGGTGCATGTGGGTTTAGTTGCCCTATGGTATGTGGGATCTTAGTTCCCCAAGAAGGAATTGAACCTGTGTCCCTTAACTGGAAGACAGAGTCTTAACCACTGGGCTACCAGGGATGTCCTCTCTAATTTACCACTTTTGCTAACTTATTTTACCCCTGTTCCTGGAGGGAAACTTTTCATCTATTCACTTATTTGCTCATTCAAAACATCCAATAAGTGTCAAGTTCCTACTATGTGTCAGGTAGTGTGCTAGGGGCCACGGTTACACCAGTGGTTAAGTCTTTAGGGAGCTTTGAGCCTAGCAGGAAGGACAGATAAGTAAATAATTATAAAGCAATGTGCTAATTTTTATGATAGATACAAACACATGATGCTGTTTAAGAGTACTTCTATAATTTAAGAGTGCTTCTCCAACTTTTTGCCTGCAGTTTATCATTTCCCTATATAATATTCCCTCCACTGGTCATCCATCCATCTGCCTACCTATCTTTCTTCCTTCAACTTTAATATACACCTTTGATACAAAATACAAAAGATGCCCAAGAATAAAGTGAAAAATAAGACTTCTTCCCATCTTTTCCCCAGTGATTCAGTTTGCCTTCCTGAAGGCAAGCACTAATGTCCAGTACATAATTCAGAGATAGTCAATGTAGACACAGACATATATGCACACATATATGGTCTTTAACATGATAGTAGCATACTTTATATTCTGTCTACCTCTTGCTTTTCTTATTTCATAACATATCTTAGAAATTGCATTGTCTCGGCCCATATTGGGTGACATCATTCTTTTTAATGAATATAAAGTATTTCACTGCATGAATATCTAGGTAGACCTCCTGGAAGTGAAATTGCTGGGTCCCAGAATATGTGCTTTTTTAATTTTGATAGATACTAACATAGAGATTTCACCAATTTAAATTTCCTATAAAATAGGAAATATTCACCTCCATAACTTAAATTACAACCTTTATGGGAATGGCTCCCAAATCTGTATCCATATTCTGACCCATATTTATTCTCTGTGGTATTTCCATATACATATTTCTTGGAACCTTAGGAAAAAGCTTTTTAAAACCAAATTTATAATTTTACTCTTAACACACTCTTCCTAAGTTCACTACACATATTAATTCTCCATGATCCCAACCAAATGTTTTTCTACCCACATTCAATTAATGAACTCAATTAAGACAGATCAATCCTATATAATTCTATGATACCCATCTTCTTTTTATTTTCTCAGACAACATCTGACTGACAAGGGTCCAGTTCAGAATGCCTGGATTACTAAATTCTAACTACTCAACTTGTTCCTCTCTGATTGCCTACCAGTGATTTTGCTCACATCATCCTCTCTGCCTGAAATATCCTCTCAAATCAGTTCCCCTGTTGGAATTTCATTAAGCCTAATCTAAACACTAGATCCATTCATAACAAATTTTCTTTTATTAATTTATTAACACTTAGGTCTTTCATTATATTCTAATTTATAATAGTTATGAGATAAACTATAAACTCGCTGAGTACCGAAGAATTGATGCTTTTGAACTGTGCTGTTGGAGAAGACTCTTGAGAGTCCCTTGGACTGTAAGGAGATCCAACCAGTCCATTCTGAAGGAGATCAGCCCTGGTATTTCTTTGGAAGGAATGATGCCAAAGCTGAAATTCCAGTACTTTGGCCACCTCATGCAAAGAGTTGACTCATTGGAAAAGACTCTGATGCTGGGAAGGATTGGGGGCAGGAGGAGAAGGGGACGACAGAGGATGAGATGGCTGGATGGCATCACGGACTCGATGGACGTGAGTCTGAGTGAACTCCGGGAGATGGTGATGAACAGGGAGGTCTGGCGTGTTGCGATTCATGGGGTCGCAAAGAGTCGGACACAACTGAGCGACTGAACTGAACACATTTTGATAAACTCACACTGCCAAGACACTCAAAATGTGTTTACCAAATGAATGAATGTTTTGCAATGCACTAATTCCTGTAAGTCAGATAATTCAATAGGAGAAAACATGCTATAGAGGATAATTGCTCCTTCTTTCCTTACCTCTTTCCCTCTTTCCTTCCTTCCTCTCTTTCCCTCCTTCCCTTATTTCTTCCTTTTCCTCCTTCCCTCTCCCTCCCTCCCTCTTTTCCTTTCTTCTTCCTTCCCTCTCCTTCCTTCTTTTCTTTCAGGTAATAAGATTATTTTAAAGTCTGTGAGATACAGGCCCCTATTTAAGAATTAAATTTCAGAATACTCACAATGTGAAATATTTCCAGTAAACTACATTTTCCCCTTGCATTGATTTTGATGAAAAATAGGGAAAAGGATAAAGAATAAAGGAAAAGGTGAAATATACTACTAAAATGACTGAATTTCTCTTCAAAACTAAAAAATCATCTAAATACAGTCAAGGTTACTCTTAACTACTATGTAGAAGAGAAAACTCAACTGCAATGTACCTATGGCCTATTGTTAAACCGAGTTTAAAATGGGTGAAATAATTTTTTACAAGTTTCACAAAAACTTGCAGAAGAACTATATAAAGCATTACCAACCCTATATGTCTGGTTTTCAAAATTAAAAACCGTGATTTTAAAAATCACTATCTGTAGTAAAATGTACATTTAAAAAAATTAGAAAAGAGTTGATTATGCTTCCCTATACATAAAGTATTGCTAGTTAAAAAAATAAATGATCATTATATTTCATTAAAAACTATTCCGCTCTCATTTACGAAAATAGTAGAGAGCTATCAAATCTCTATCAAAAAGTAGAGAACTATTACATTATAACTTGTAAATAATTTAGAAAAACAACAATACTACCATGCAAATGCAAGTGTTGGTTATACTTGACTCACCTCTCCCCCATTAACATATTCCATCACAAAACACAAACGGTCTTTTGTCTGGAAGGAATATTTCAGGGACTTGAAATGAAAAAGAAAACATGTTATATTATAATCCTATATTTTTACAACAGTATCAAAAATAGAACACTTAGAAACAGTAAGTGTGATTGATAAATTGTTCATGTTCCTTAAGAGTCTATTTATTCCTTTAAGAACACTTAAATAAAAATTTATGAGAAATAAAAAACACATTTTGTGAAGATCAGCAATGGGTATTATTTCGGGAAAAACTAAAATTGTAATTCTTAGTAAACAATCCTAACTCTTAAAAGTTTCTTCCTTTTGAAAGTCTATCGGTTGTTCTTAATCTTAAAACACTTCATTGGGACCAAGAACATACAAGAACTTTGCAAATCAAAGAAAATGGCATACCTAAATAAATATGACTGAAAATGTTATTTTTCATACTTAATTGCTACAATAAAACTCCCTTAAATATAAAATGTTATGATTATAACATCTTTCCCCTAGTCACTTACTGTTAAAAAGGGATGTCTAGTGTTCTTTAATACTCTGCTTTCAGTTAAAGTGTGTGCCACTTCATCCTACGAAAGAAAAAGGCAAATAAACTTTTAATATATGTTCTGAGCACAAATAATACAAAAATTTCGCTATTTCTCTAAGACCAGAAGAGATTAAATCCAGACACAGAAAAAGATTTTAAACACATGCTCCTTTATTGCTTAGCTTCTCATCTACCAAAAAAAAAAAATCAAATTAGTGATTTAAGTCAGATGGCTATCATGTATAAACTCAGTCATACTTTATCAAAGTATATCAATAATGATATAATAATAAGCAAAAATTACCAGGGATACAGAAAATGAAATAGTAAGCCTTTCCCCTTGAAGAGAATGTCCTGTAAGTTTACAGCTAGGCATCGAGTAGCTAATATTTTCATGTTTGTGTTACATTGTATTCAGGGGATACAAAGGATATATTTCAGTAAAGATCATAGAATTGGTAAGTCTTCTACCTAAAAGAAAAATAAGTTATTGAAAAGAGGAACACAGTACACATTAAGAGGTTTAATTCTAAATTATACATTTCAGAAATAAAAACAGTATAAAACTGTATATTTTTGTTTTGGGACTTTTTAGCATGCTTTTCTTAAAAAAAAAAAAAAGATCATAGCCTATTCTAGGGCACTTTCAATATCTGGATATATCTAAAGCCAAAAATACACTAAGACTGTATTTCCCCAATTTTGTACATAAATTTCATCTTGACATTAAAAGTGAACTAGGGAAGATTTTCTTCAACATGGAGAACTGGAAAAATGTTTCATATCTCAAAAATAACACTATTTTAAAGAATAAAGGAAAGGAAGATAAATGCTGAAACTAACACATCTCAATAGCCTATTCTAGGGCACTTTCAATATCTGGATATATCTAAAGCCAAAAATACACTAAGACTGTATTTCCCCAATTTTGTACATAAATTTCATCTTGACATTAAAAGTGAACTAGGGAAGATTTTCTTCAACATGGAGAACTGGAAAAATGTTTCATATCTCAAAAATAACACTATTTTAAAGAATAAAGGAAAGGAAGATAAATGCTGAAACTAACACATCTCTGGTCTGTGCTTCTGCCAAGATCCTAAACAAAGCCCTTGCTGGATCAACTTATTAACACTGCCAGCAAATCAAGATTATAAGTAAGAAGTGGAAACTTTAGGACACTGTATTAATCTTTACCAAAGCATCTGAACTTTTTGACTTAGAAGATAAGCAACAGAATGATCAAAGATGCTAAAATACAAAAGCCATTCCAAGAGAGTGAGACCAATTCTTTTTTTTTTTAATTAATTAATTTTACTTGGAGGATAATTACTTTACAATATTGTCATGGTTTCGGTCACACATCAATATGAACTGGTCATAGGTATACATGCGTCCCCTCCATTCGGAACTCCCCTCCCCTCTCTCTCCCCACCCTATCTCCTCCAGGTTGTCACAGAGCACCAGCTTTAGGTGCCCTGCGTCATATGTCAAACTTGCATTGACATATGGTAATGTATGTTTCAATGCTATTCTCTCAAATCATCCCATCCTCTCCTTCTCCCACTGAGTCCAAAAGTCTGTTCTTTACGTCTGTGTCTCTTTTGCTGCTCTGTACATAAGATCATCAGTACCATCTTTCTAGGTTCCATATGTACGCATTAATATACGGTGTTTGTCTTTCTCTTTCTGACTCACTTCACTCTATAATAGGCTCTAGGTACATGTGTCTTTTTCAATTAAGTAAAGTGTAATGACATAGTATTTAAAACTAGTGAAATAAAGTATGGGTAAGAAAACATTCAAGTCTTATTTGGTTAATAAGAACCAGGTTTAAATGCTCAAACAACATGAAAACCACTATCATATCATACCATAAATTTTAAATGAATTAGAACACCAAACATCTTAATAAAAAATAATAAATATAAATAATATCAGAACTAATTTCTATACCCACAATGCTTACCATAATGATTAGTATACAGTAGGTAGTTGTTAAATGTTTTGTTGAACTTAACAGTTTATCATAGAAATGAATTACAAGATGTCACATATGTGGGACTTTCATTCAACCATTTATTCTTTCAATAAATATGAAACAAATACACTCTGGGTATTGTTCTGTCCACTGAAGACAGGATACTGAACACCACAGACAAAAGTCCTGCCCTCCTGGAGCTATCATTCCAGTTGGTCAGATGGTGGTCAGCATTAATGGAAAAAACAAAGAAGACAAGGGAAGGCGAAAGTTTATGAGAATCATACAATGGAGACAAAATACATGATTAGGGATTATACAAGTGGCTATTTTATGGGCTATAAAACTGAATTCGTTGATTAAAAGATGAAATCCTTGACATGCATTTACTAAATAATAACAGTGAAAGTATAAAATCATTTTTTTTTAAAGACATATGATTCTTTTGCTCATGGAGTTGACATGCTAGTGGAGAAGACACTGGTGCATATCAAATTGGTACAAATCCAATTTAAGAAATAATTACCAGTTCTGATAAGTGATCTTATGAGAAAGTGGGGTAAAGAAGGAAAATTAATGCTACTGGAAGATTACAGGTTGAGTAATATGATAGTGTAGGATTGGGGGGTTGGGGCACACAACTGATTTCTGTTTTTAAATTTGCTCAGGTTCCTCTCAGAAGGACAGCAAAAACAGGAGTGACCATTAGGGGACAACTGCAGTGTAAGAGTGAAATTAGGATGGCTAGGATGACTGCAGTGGCGCCAGAGCAAGAAAAAAAAGTGTCTGAAATATTTTTGAGATATAAAATTAACAGTGAAAAACTAACAGCTATATGCTTTCAAAAGAGGATAAAGTAGAAGTATTACTTTATATGCAGTCAGAGAAGGCAACATTTACCAGCTATGCTTTAGGATTTTAAGTGATCTGAGGCAGTAAACTAGGAAAAGACTAAAAAAAGAGAAGCATGAAACCCATTTGGAAAAGATATCCTAGCACTTCAGTTAATGTTTCTGGCAGCTATTTCATTCTATTTTGTTTAAACAAGCTCATTATATGTAATAGTTATTTTTCTAAATCACTTAGTAAGTTCCATGAAAGATTATTTTTTTTCCTATATTCTGAAATCTGCCTAACCACATTAAAGGAGTCAAGTAAAGATGTAGGTAGGCAAAAGCTAAAACAGTATTTCTTTGTTATAAGAATGAAACCAGATTTAATACCATGTACATACATTTTATCTATGAAAACGTATTTTCTACCATATTTTACATCTGATATAAAATTTTCTCCTTAATGCAAATTTAATGGTACAGTATTTCACATACTAATTAGTTTCTGCTATGAAGATAAGGTATGCACAAGCTAAAAAGTAAACACAGATGTCAATAATTTTTAATTACCGTTAAAAGCAACATGTCAAAACAAAAAGTTATAAATAACAGTGATAAAACTTAGGGGCTAAAACAATATGATGCTTTTCTAAAAATCCATTTGTTGATCATGATTACAAATAAAGAGTGCTTGGGTATGTAAGTAAAATGTTTTCATGAAAAAGCTTTCGAAATTTAGTTTCATATATATTCATCAATGGCAAAAGACTAATGAATTTTAAAATCTAATTTCTTTCATAGAAAGCAGCTTAGGGAGAATGGAATTTTTCACGGTTTTTTGCAAACATGACACAGAAGAATAGTCTTCTTCATACTCATTTTTCCAATCCTCTCTAATTTATCACTACCCTTTACCAAACATAGTCTAAACTTCTTCTTTTCATGCTCCCCACTTATTGCTTTTTGGTAGTTGTTCTTGGCAGGAGGTGGACAAGGAGCAAATGAAGACAGAGAAATGGAAGAGAACATCTCTATGACTGTGGACACCACGGGTGTCGCCTCCTTTAATCCCTGTAGCAACTGAGCAGGTGTCTTTATGATTCCCATTTTATATGAGGTAACTGAGGTTCACAGAAGTTAAACTGCTCAGACTGCAGGTGAAAAGGTCAAGACTGGTCTCATCTAAGTCCAACATCAATGTCATTTCCAACAACTCAGTAGCAACTTAACCAGGTACACTTTAACTCTGTTCACATTATTTTCTCCATTTTGACCACAAGACTCTAAAAACTGACTTCATGAAGCTGGTTGAAATCAAGATACATGACATCTAAAGCATTTAAACAAAAATAATTCAGAGCTATAAATGAGGCCTAGAGGAGATGACGGAGGTGAGGAAGCAGGGAGAAGAGGGGAGAAAAGATTTTACCTTGGTATCTTTCTTCTTAATCAACCACAATGACTACAAGTGATCATTATGTACTTGCTCTGTTTTGACAAGCTGTATGTCAGAAAGCTATATATTTTTCCCCATAGAAAGGATGTCATACTTGGTGTTGTTTGGTCGTGAAGTTGTATCTGACGCTTGCAACCCCATGGACTGTAGCCCGCCAGGCTCCTCTGTCCATGCGATTTCCCAGGCAAAAATAATAGAGTGGGTTACCATTTCCTTCTGCAGGAGACCTTCCCAACCCAGGGATTGAATCTATGTCTCCTGCATTGCAGGTGAACTCTTTACCAACTGAGCCCCCATACCATCATTCAATCTGTCATGCAATCCTGATGGTTCTTCATCAAAATATGCCCCAGACTGAATATGTCTTACCGCCTCCACTGCTAATACCCTGATGCAAGCCACTATAATCAATTATCTGGATTACTGCAGTTAACTCCTAACAAGCTCCCTGCTTCCAGTCTATTCTCAACACTACAGCCAAGGTGATGATATTAAAATGAAAACTATACCATGATATAGTAAAAAAAAAAAAAAATATAAACACTTCCAATGGCTGACCAGTACAGTGAGTAGAAACCAATATCCTTACAGCATCTACCACTATCATAAACAACTCTCCACTGTTTCACTCTCTGCAGGCCATGCTAGACTAGACTCCTAGCTATTTTTAAAATATGCTGCTTCCTCGGTGCTTTTTTTGGTTGTGATTTCCTCTATCAGGAATATTCTTCCTCCCAAATACCTGAATGGTTTGCTTCCTCATTTCCTTCAAATGTTCACTGAAATTTCACTTTCTCAATGAGTTCTTCTGTGATCATTTAAGACAGCAAAACCCACAAAAATCACTAACAATACACAAAAACTAGTGGAACTACTAAATGAATTCAGCAAGACAGCAGGATAAAACATCAATATACACAAATCTCTTTCATTACACTAACAATGACATATCAGCAAGAGGAAGTAAAAAAAAAAAAATCCTGTTTGAAATCACATCAAGAAAATAAAATACCAAGGAGGTGAAAAATCTATACATTGAAAACTACAAAACACTGATAAAGGAAACTGGTCTTCAGTTTCCAAAAATGAAAGGGAAAGATCTCATGCCCTTGGACTGGAACAATTAATATCATTAAAATGGCCATACTACCCAAAGCAATTTACAGATTTAATGCAATTTTTATCCAAATACCTATGACTTTATTCATAGAACTGGAACAAATATTCTTAAAATTCATATGGAACCACAAAAGACCCTGAATTGCCAAAGCAATCTTGAGATGGAAGAACAGAGCTGGAAATATGTTCCCTGACATCAGACTATATTACAAAGCTACAGTAAGCAAAACAGCATGGTACTGGCACAAAAACAGATTTATAGCCCAATGGTACAGAATAGAGAGCCCATAAATAAACCCATGTACCTACAGTCAATCCATGACAAAGGAGGCAAGTATATAAAATGGAGAAAAGACAGCTTCTTCAACAAATGGTGATGGGAGAGTTAAAGAGCTGCATGTAGATCGATAAAATTAGAACACTCCCTAACACCACGTACAAAAATAAACTCAAAATGCTTTAAAGACCTAAATATAAGACATGACACAACAAAACTCCTTGACCAGAACACAGGCAAAATATTCTTGGACATAAATTAATGCAATATTTTCTTAGGTCAGTCTCTGAAAACAAAAGAAGTATAAGCAAAAATAAAACAAAAAATGGGACCTAAACAAACTTAAAATTGTTTTTGCACAGCAAAGGAAACCATCAACAAAACAAAGAAACCTATGGAGTGGGAGAAAAATATTTTCAAATGATGCTACTGACAAGGAATTAATATCTAAAATATACAAGAAGCTCATAGAACTCAATAAAAAAAAAAATCTTAAAAAGTGGGCAGAAGCACTAAACAAACATTCCTCCAAAGAAGATGTTCAACATCACTAATTTTTTTTTGCTGTTGTTTAGCTGCTAAGTCATATCCAACTCTTTTGCAACCCCATGGACTATAGCCCACCAGACTCCTCTGTCCACAGGATTTTCCAGGCAAGAATACTGGAGTGGTTTGCCATGGCCACCTCCAGGGGATCTTTGTGACGCAGGGATTGAACCTGGGTCTCCTGCATTGGTATGCAGATTCTTTACCACTGAAGAAGCCCTCACTAATTATTAGAGAAAAGGAAATAAAAATCACAGCAAAGTACACTGTCACTTCAGTACCATTTCACACTTGTCAAAATGACTATCATCAAAAAGGCTACAAATAATAAATGCTAGAGAAGATATGGAGAAAAGGGAACTCTCCTATACTGTTGGTGAGAATGTAAATTGGTGTAGCCACTATGGCAAAAAGTATGGAGGTTCCTTAAAAAACTAAAAACACAACTACCATATGATCCACCAATCCCACTCCTGGGCATATACTCAGAAAAAACAAAAACTACATTTAACTATGGCTGGTTCATTTCGATACATGGCAGAAACTAACACAATACGATAAAGCAATTGTTCTCCAGTTAAAAAAAAATACATGCACCTCAATGTTCAGAGCAGTAATATTCACAACTGGCAAGACATGGAAACAAGTCAAGTACCCATCAGTAGATGATTAATTTAACAAGATGTGGCATACGTATATGTATATAAACACATATGCATGCACATACACAATGAAATATCACTCAGCCATAAAAGAATGAAATGATGCCATTTGCATAACATGAAAGGACCTAGAGATCATTAAACTTAGTGATGTAAATCAGACATAGAAACACAAATACTGTATCACTTTTATGAGGAATCTAAAAAAAATTAAATGAATTCTATAAACAAAACAGAACGACTCACAAACACAGAAAATAAACTTATTACCAGAAGTGATGGACTAATTAGGCATATGGGATTAACAGATTCAAACTACTATACATAAAATAGATAAGTAACAAGGATTTATTGTGTATCTCAGAGAATTATACTTCACATGGAATATAATCTTAATATGGAATATAATCACAAAAAATAACTGAATCACTAAGCTATACACCTGAAACTAAGATAATATTATAAACCAAGTATAATTCAATTTAATAAACACTTAAAAAAAACTACAAAATTCTAGTTGTGAAATAAAGAATTCCTGGGGATTTAATGTACAAAATGATAAATAGTTAATAATACTAAAAGGATGCTTTTCCATTCAACAATTATATAAAATTTATCAGTACAAATAATCTATGCTAATAATCTATACTATTCACTACTTTTATAAAAAATTCAAACTGTTAGGGGAATATCAAAAAAATCACTAGTATAATTAGTGACACAGGTCCCACATCCATAGTGAAAACATTCTCCCAAACGAACAAACACAGACTAAAATTTCCTCTGAAAAGAATAAAAGACTGTACATAATAGATAATATCATGAACTTTTGAAAATTTTAATACTATAGATAAATATCAATATACAGATATTATGAGCTGTAGCCTATAATCAACATTTTGCTTATTTAATGGAACTTATACAGTCTAGTCAGGTGCGTGCATGAGCACACATACACGTGAACAACATAAAAAAAATTTAATAATCAACTCTTGTATTATTACCTTAGCAATAATAACTTCTTTCTTCACTTTTGAAAATTTTAATACTATAGATAAATATCAATATACAGATATTATGAGCTGTAGCCTATAATCAACATTTTGCTTATTTAATGGAACTTATACAGTCTAGTCAGGTGCGTGCATGAGCACACATACACGTGAACAACATAAAAAAAATTTAATAATCAACTCTTGTATTATTACCTTAGCAATAATAACTTCTTTCTTCAGAATCTTCATAGCATAATATTTTCCACTTGCCTTCTCTCGAACCAAAATAACTTTCCCAAAAGTGCCTTTACCTAGTAGTTTCAAATAGTCAAAATCATTCATTGTCTGAAAAATACAAAGTAAAATATATAACATGAAACATCTGATGAAATTTATTTGTAAACATATATGTATATATTTGGCATTATCTCCTCAAAATCAAATTTTACCGATTTCTAAGAACGCTTAAGTTAATCAGGATCAGCCTGGCATTGGCTTTCCCATCCATAACCATGGATGCTGGAAATAATTTAAACAATTTTCAGATAGTGGAGACAATAATTTTAAGCACAGAATCTCTCAACTATTCATTATTGGTAAAGTATAATGGCAAAGGGAAAAATAAAACCAACTTTACTCACCTCCAAGTATACAAGTTTCTAAGGATTTAGTAGTGCCACTCCCCTACACGATGAGTCAATCAAAAATGTCCTCCACAAACATTTCCAAATATATCCAAAAGAAAAGTACTTTTGAATGGAGTGTTTGAGAATGTACTTTATCAAAATAAGGATGGACTCCAAGAAAAAGAAAGATACGTTTATAAGAAACACTGAAAAGAATTCTGCAGCTCAGTTCAAAGAAAGAACAGCAGTACATCTGCTGAGAAAACAAGTGGTCCAATTCAGAATAGGAAGTCATGGAACTCTAAGTATGTCTCTAACCTGCCTGTTTTCAATTTCATTTCTCATTCCCATCTCTAAGTAAGGTGATTACCAGGATTTTACTGAGGAGAATTACTACTTGCTCTCTACAGCTTCCTCTATGAATGCGTATCCTGCTCTGCTTTCAGTTCAGTTCAGTCGCTCAGTTGT
>SJYT01060632.1:26060-78025 GCA_006410635.1 Cephalophus harveyi
TTCAAAAGCATCAATTCTTCGGCGTTCAGCCTTCTTCACAGTCCACCTCTCACATCCATACATGACTACTGGAAAAATCATAGCCTTGACTGGATGGACCTTAGTCGGCAAAGCAATGTCTCTGCTTTTAAAAATGCTATCTAGGTTGGTCATAAGGTTCCTTCCAAGGAGTAAGCGTCTTTTAATTTCATGGCTGCAATCACCATCTGCAGTGATTTTGGAGCCCAGAAAATTAAAGTCTGACACTGTTTACACTGTTTCTCCATCTATTTCCCATGGAGTGATGGGACCGGATGCCATGATCTTCGTTTTCTGAATATTGAGTTTTAAGCCAACTTTTTCACTCTCCTCTTTCACTTTCATCAAGAGGCTTTTTAGTTCCTCTTCACTTTCTGCCGTAAGGGTGGTGTCATCTTTATCCATAAACTTCCAAAAATTTGATGATGTTTGTTCACTAAGGCCTTTCCCCCACTCAGCTTTTCCTTTTTGTGAACTTTTCCCTTTTAAAACTTTTTTACTATCATTTTAACAGGCTTTAGATGAAAGAAGAGGCATGCTTAGTTTACGATCTTAAATTTAAATTCCATTTAGAAGGACATTAAAATAACAAACTGGACTTCCTTGGCAGTCCAGTGGTTAAGACTCCACACCCCACTGCAGGTGCCGGTTTGCTCTCTGGTCTGGGAACTAAGTTCCTGCATGTCACACAGCATGACCAAAACAATAACAAAAGCAATTTAAGAGGGTGGGGTTTTATTCTACTAACAATCAGAAGTTATTGAAAATTTTTGTGCCTTTTAAGAAGTATTTCTTTCCTCTTTACCACCCATTTGAAGTAAATGTCAGAAATGTCTCAAAGCAATAACTTCATCTTCTACCTTAAGAAACTGCAAAAAGAGCAAATTAAACTCAAAGAACTAGAAAAAAAAATAAAATAAAGATCAGGGCAGAACTCAATTAGGGATGTCCCTGGCAGTCTCTCCAGTGGTTAAGAATCTGCACTTCCACTGCAGGGAGCACAGGTTCAAACCCTGATCAAGGAACTGGACTCCCACTTGTTATATAGCATGGCATGGTGTGGCCAAAACAAAAAAAAAGAAAGAAAGAAAAAAGAAATCAATTAAATTTTAAAAAGAAAGAAAAGGCGGGGAGGTCAAGATGGTGGAGGAGTTAGCAGGATGTGGCGTTTATCACTCCCTACAAAAGTATCAAGAATACATTCACAAAAGAACAATTCTCAGAGAAAAGGCTGAATGCTAGCAGAGGACCTTGGACACACAGATGGACAAGAAAGATCCCTGCAAAACCGGCTAGGATGAAAGAAAGAAGAGAGAAGAGGAGAGGAGAGGTCCCCACATCTCAGGAAGCCCCCTCACCAGTGGAGAGATCAGCTGGCAGAGCAGGGGAGTTAAGAGGCTATCAGAAAAGGACAGCAACAGGTCTCTGTGGTAGGCAGGACAAAGTGACACCTACACAGACAGTCCACGCCACAGCCCTGGGGCTCCAGCTTGAGACTTGGGTTCCTGGTGCAGACGGGGGCTGGGGGCAAGAACATGGGGTTTGGGGAGCAAACCGGGGAGAGGTCTGCTGTCGGCTGCTGCAAGGAGACAGCCTGAGGGGTCGGAAGTGAGGAAATCCACAAGCAGGAGGGTGGGGGGAGGAAACCCTGCCACAGAAGGGTCATTGTTATGTGTCAGAAGTGGAGCTGCCACTGCATCCTGTCTCCACTGCTGCCCTCACCCCCCCAGCAACTAGGAAGCGACCCCACTGGGGCTGGCTCTCCCACAGGCACTAGGAAGGGTCCCTGCTGGGGGCTCTCTCACACCAGCTGTAAGGCGCTGGAAAGGGCCCGGGTGGGGCTGGCTCTTTCACACCTGTGGCCGGGCGCCGGGAGAACCTCTGCCGGGGCAGACTCTGTCACGCTCACCGCTGTCGCTACCCTGAGAACCTGCCGCTGGGGCGCTAGGTAGAGCCAGCTTCCCCACACACCTCATCAGCGCCTGAGCACGCACTCTCCTGCATGCAGCAACGTGCAGCGAAGGGCCCCCAGCACTCTGACTCTTCCATGCCTATGGCTGCCAGAGCCCCCATACCTCCTTGCCACCAGAGCTCCGCGATCCCAGCTGCCTCGCAGCTCTGTACCCCCTTCTCATCCCGGCAAACTCCTGTGTTCCAGGGCCACCTTGGGAGTAGACCCCTTTGGATGGCCCACAAGAAGAGGTTGAGGCTAAAGCCATAGCTAAGCCCTAGGGGATATGCAACTAAGGAAGAAAAGCTAGAATCTCTCCTCTCAGTTGCCCAAAAGGCAAACTGACTCTCTCGAGGCCAGCCTGATAAACTCAGCACCTATAGAACATCTGAACAGTGAGTGCTCCCAGCCAAGCTTTTGCAGTTGTAGACTTTCTCGGCACATACATGTGGGGACTGGGCCAGGCTAGAGTCGGAGCTGCCCCCATAGTGCCCACAATGGGTCCACACCCATGATTACTGCATTCCTGGGACCTGACTTCAGTGGACCTAGGCTGGTGGCCTGGTGAAAACAATCTTAGAGACACCAGGGCCAACAGATAGCATATCTACAGTTGAGGCGGGGTTGAGAGCAGTGCCACCGACTGTAATCTGACAGTGTAAATGGGGGCTCAGAGGTTAAAGCGTCTGCCTCCAATGCGGGAGACCTGGGTTCGATCCCTGGGTCAGGAAGATCCCCTGGAGAAGGAAATGGCAATCCACTCCAGTATTCTTGCCTGGAGAATCCCATGGACGGAGAAGCCTAGTAGGTTACAGTCCACGGGGTCGCAAAGAGTCGGACACGACTGAGCGACTTCACCTCACCTCAAGCTGGCACAAGGGGTGACAGGTGACACAACAGAGCACACTCACAGGTGAACAGCTACTGTGTCTTCCCTTCCAGCAGGAGTGCTCCAATCCCTGCTACCTTGCACTGCAGATCATAAACACAAAAGCTAAGGAACAGGTCTGGGGGCCTCTGCACCAACAACTAGGAAGCAGATCCCATCTCTGGCAGGGTAGTGACCATCGCAGAGCAGTGAGGAGGCCCTGCTCAACACCTAGTGCAGGCTCTGGTCACCAAACATCAGTCAGACTCCTATCAATGTGATAATGGCCAACAGAGAAAAGAAGTGGCGGCCGTCTACTGTAAAAACAACCCTCACACAAAAAAACATTAAACCCACACAGGCTACTCAGAGATGTTACCATGCAAAACAGCCCTCCAAGACAACTGAGGGTATGGTGTCAGACAGAAGACCACCCAGAGCATTTAGCCTTGAAGGCCAGCAGCGCTTGAGTGCAGGAGCTCCACTGGGCTGGGGGTAACATCTTGGAGGATGTACACAGGTCTCACGCATGCTGGCACCCAGCACAAAGTGATAGCTCCATGGAAACCTGGATTAAACCAACCTATGAGTCTTAGAGATACCAAGGGAACATTTCATGCAAAGATGGGCTCGATAAAGGACAGAAATGGTCTGGACCTAACAGAAGCAGAAGATATTAAGAAGAGGTGGCAAGAATACACGGAAGAACTGTACAAAAAAGATCTTCACGACACAGATAATCATGATGATGTGATCATTAATCTAGAGCCAGACATCTCGGAATGTGAAGTCAAGAGGGCCTTAGAAAGCATCACTACAAACAAAGCTAGTGGAGGTGATGGAATTCCAGTTGAGCTGTTTCAAATCCTGAAAGATGATGCTGTGAAAGTGCTGCACTCAATCTGCCAGCAAATTTGGAAAACTCAGCAGTGGCCACAGGACTGGAAAAGGTCAGTTTTCATTCCAATTCCAAAGAAAGGCAATGCCAAAGAATGCTCCAACTACCGCACAATTGCACTCATCTCACATGCTAGTAAAGTAATGCTCAAAATATGGAAGGAATGATGCTAAAGCTGAAACTCCAGTACTTTGGGCACCTCACGCGAAGAGTTGACTCATTGGAAAAGACTCTGATGCTGGGAGGGATTGGGGGCAGGAGGAGAAGGGGACGACAGAGGATGAGATGGCTGGATGGCATCACGGACTCGATGGACGTGAGTCTGAGTGAACTCCGAGAGATGGTAATGAACAGGGAGGCCTGGCGTGCTGCGATTCATGGGGTCGCAAAGAGTCGGACACGACTGAGCGACTGAACTGAACTGACGAGTCTTAGAGAGACTCCTGGGTAGGTGAAGGTCAACCGTCGCTCACTGTGAGGGAAAGAACACTGGTAACAGAAGTCTCAGGGAGTATCAATCAATGTGAGATCTCCTGGAGGTCTGTGTTTTGGCACCAAGACTTGGCCCCATCCAACAACCTGCGAGCTCCAGAGCTGCAAAGCCTCAGGCCACACAACCACCAGCACAGACGGCCTAATGCATACTGAGCTCACAGCCACATCAAAACACACCCCTTGACACGGCCCTGTCCATCAGAGGGACAAGGCCCAGCTCCACCTACGAGAGGGAAGGCACCAATCCCACTCACCAGGAAGCCTACACAAGCCCATGGACCTACATTCTCACCAGGAAGCAGACATCAGAAAGAGGAGGAACTATGGTCCTGTGGCCTATGGGAACAGAGACCACAAACACAGAAAGACAAAATGAGACAACAGAAATGTGCTGCAAACAAAGAATCAAGAAAAAAACCCACCAGAACAACTAACTGAACAGGAGACAGAAGATCGACATGAAAAAGAACCGAGATTAATGATAGGAAAGAAGATCCAAAACCTCAAAAAAGAGCTGGGGGCACAAATTGAGAAGATACAAGAAATGTTTATTAAGGAGCTAGACGATTTAAAGAGCAAGCAAATGGAGGTGAACAATACAATGACTAAAATGAAAAAGACATCAGAAGGAATCAACAGCAGAATAACTGAAGCTGAAGAACAAAAGTGAGGGGGAAGACACAGTGGTGGAAATCACTGCCACAGAATGGAATAAAAATGCATGAAAAGAAATGACAGGATCAGAGACCTCTAGGACAGGATTAAATGCACTAACATTCAATTATAGGAGTCCCAGTGGGACAAGAAACAGAGAAAGGGCCTGAGAAAATATTTGAAGAATTCAAAGAGATTATAGCTAAAAACTTCCCTAACATGAAAAAAGAAACAGTCACTTGGCTAGGAATCACAGACAGTCCTGCACAAGGTGAACCCAAGGAGGAACACACTGAGACACATTAATCAAGCTGACAAAAATTAAAGACAAATAAACATTAAAAGCCATAAGGGAAACAGAACAAATAGCAAACATGAGAATCCTCATAAAGTTATCAGCCGATTTTCTAGCAGAAACTCTGGAGGCCAGAAAGAAGTGTTATGATACACTTAAAGTGATGAAAGAAAAAAGAATATTCAGCAAGGCTCATTTACATTTGACAGAGAAATCAAAAGCTTTACAGAAAAGCAAAAATAAGAGAATTCAGTATCAGCAAATCAGAATAAAACAACAAATCCAAAACAATGAATAAAATGGCTATAGGAACCCACATATCTATAATTACCTTAATTGTAAATGGATTAAATGCTCCAACCAAAAGTCACAGACAGGCTAAATGGATACAAAACCAAGACCCAAATTTATGCTGTCTACAAGAGACCCACTTCAGACCTAGAGACACATACAGACTGAAAGTGAGGGGATATTTATTATTATGCAACTTTATTTTTCACAGAAGTAGAACAAAAAAATTTTAATTTGTATGGAAACCAAAAACAATCCAGAGAAAGACAATGCCACTAGAGGAATCGGAAGCCGAGACCTCGGACTATATTACAATGCTATAGTCATTAAAACAGTAGGGTGCTGTCACAAAAACAAAAACACAGATCAATGGAACTGGATAAAAAGTCCAGCGATAAAGCCATGTACCTATGGTCACTTAAGCTATTATAAAGGAGTCAAGACTATACAATGGAGAAAAGATAGTCTCTTCAGTAAGTGGTACTGGGAAAACTGGACAGCTACAAGTAAAACAACAAATTAGAACATTTACTAAAACTATACACAACAATATAGGCAAAACAGATTAAAGACCTAAATGTAAGACTGCATACTATAAAACTCTTGGGAGGAAAACAGGCAGAACATTCTCTGACATAAATCGCAGCAATCAAATCGTGGTTTTTGATCTACGTCTTGTAACTAAGCCATATGTTACGTTATTGCTCAAAGCCTCATCTGAACAGTACCTTCTCTTAATTTATATCTAAAAATACTGGAAAATGATACTGTGTTCCATTATTAAATAGTAAACATCATATAAACTGAAACTGAATTCTGGGGATAAAGATTAGAAAAGAATTTATAAACTGCTTTATTACATTTTCACCTGAAAAGCAATATATAATAATGAAATAGTACTATCTTCTTTAAGGACTGTAATTCTTAGGGACAAAGAGGTTAAAAAAAGGGATGACAGCTTTAAAACCAAATTTCACAGCTTCTGTCAGTTTGTCAATCTTTTTTAAAAGAAGAATTTACATGGAAATTTATATTACTAACAAAGCATTCTACATGATTAAATCAGAAACATTTATCATATCTATTTTTAGGGGGGATTTTTTTTTTAATCTTAGTTTTTTTTAAAATTCCTTTTTAATTGGAGGATAATTGCTTTACAATAATGTGTTGGTCCCTGCCAGACATCAACATGAATTAGTCATAGGTATGAATATCTCCCCTCCCCTACCCGCTCCGACCCCTAGAGGTTGTCAGAGAGCGCCTGATTTGAGCTCCCTGCATCATACAGCAAATTTCCACTGGTTATCTAATTTGCATATGGTAATATATGCATTTCCAGGCTACCCTCTCAATTCACCCCACCCTCTCCTTCCCATGCTGTGTCCACAATTCTGTTCTCCATGTCTGTGTCTCTACTACTGCCCTGCCAACAGTTCATCATACCATCTTTCTAGATTCCATATATATGCATTAATATACGAAATCTGTTTTTCTTTCTGACTTACTTCACTCTCTATAATAGACTCTAGGTTCATCCACCTCATTAGGACTGATTCAAATGTGTTGTTTTTTACAGTTGAAAATATTCCATTGTATAGATGTACATAACTTCTTTATCTACTCATCTCTCAAAGATATCTAGGTTGTATCAGATCCACTTTGATAAAACTTTAGAAAAATTAAAAAGTATCCATGATAGCAAATGCTCATCTTCAGTGGAGTATACACAGTGATTATCTATTCTTTACCAAAAAAATGCAACTTATTTTCCTTTTTTGGATAGTGTTAAGGGCAAAGATACAATAAGAGCATGACACACTATTTACAACAGCCAAAATATGGAAGAAATCTAAGTCTCCATCAACAGATGAATGGATAAATATGTGGTATGTATTAATATCTGGTCTTCCCAGGTAGTTCAGTGGTAAAGAATCTGCCTCCAATGCAGGAGACACCAGAGACGTGGGTTTGATCTCTGGGTCAGGAAGATCCCCTGGAGTAGGAAATGGCAACCCATTCCAGTATTCCTGCTTGGAAAATTCAATGGACAGAGGAGCCTGGCAGGCTATATAATCCATGAGGTCGCAAAAGAGTTGGACACAATTTAGCAAGTAAAACAATGTGTGTTTATGTATATATGTGTATATGTACATATGTGTGTATATGTATACATATACATACACACATACATACATACAATGAAATATTAGCCATAGGAAAGAATGAAATAAAGCTATTTGCAGCAACATGAATGGACCTAGAGAAGTGAAGTGAAGTAATTCAGATAGAGAAAGACAATAAATATTTATATGTGGAAATTTAAAAACCAGTACAAATGAATTCTTTACAGACAGAAAACAAACCATAGTTACCAAAGGGGAAACCAACACAATATTGTAAATCAACTAACATAATTTTGTATATCAACTATATTTCAATTAAAAAATTTTTTAATACCTGAAACTTCTATAAAAATACTTCAATAAAAATTTTTTCAAATAAGGGCATTAGATACTCTATAGAAAAGTAATCCTCCAAAGCCCAAACCTTAGAATTTACTAGAAAATATTTTTACAGAATTATACTCTTTCCTGTACATAATCCCTGTAACGTATCAATGTGGCTGTTTTAGGCTAAAAGATGCATGTGTTTGCACTAAGCAAGGGTGGAATGACTGGAGAGAAGAGCATTGAAACATGTATATTACCATATGTGAAATACACTACCAGGCCAAGTTTGATGCATGAAACAGGGCGCTCAAAGCCGGTGCACTGGGACAACCCTGAGGGATGGAATGGGAGGGAGGTGGGAGGGGGGTTCAGGATGGGGGACACATGTACACCTATGGCTGATTCATGTCAATGTATGGCAAAAACCACTACAATATTGTAATCAGCCTCCAATTAAAATAAATAAATAAATAATGTTTAAGTATATTCAAATCACACATGAGATTATAAAAAAATAACTGTCAAGCCTCCAAACCCCCAAATTAGGATACAAATATATATAAATGAAGAGGAATACAAGGAAAAGGATACAGTGGTTTTAGCAAGTTTGGCCCAAAAGATCAATTCCACATACGTTTACAATGTAAGAGATACACCAAATAAGGTCCAAGGAGTGAAAAGGAGTCTTTCAAGAAGTAAACCTCTCTGGCCATATCTCTCCTCCATTCCTCAAGTGCTTTTTCCCCAACATAAGGAGAAGCTCTAATCTTACCAAGTCAATTTCTACAACACTGATTATGCTGCTCCTCCTTCTAGGTAGGAAGTGAGAAATGACTTGATTTCAGGTCTGTTCTTTTCTTTCTCTCCTTCTCTGTACGCTAGTGATTGCTATGAGTTATGGTAGTTAGGCATTAAATAATAAAATTCCAAGAACTGGAATCAGACATAAGGGGAATATAGGAGGTACTAACTACCGCGCAATTGCACTCATCTCACACGCTAGTAAAGTAATGCTCAAAATTCTCCAAGCCAGGCTTCAGCAGTACATGAACCATGAACTTCCAGATGTTCAAGCTGGTTTTAGAAAAGGCAGAGAGAGAGGAACCAGAGATCAAATTGCCAACATCCACTGGATCATCAAAAAACGAAGAGAGTTCCAGAAAAACATCTATTTCTGCCTTATTGACTATGCCGAAGTCTTTGACTGTGTGGATCACAATAAACTGTGGAAAATTCTGAAAGAGAAGGGAATACCAGACCATCTGACCTGCCTCTTGAGAAACCTATATGCAAGTCAGGAAGCAACAGTTAGAACTGGACGTGGAACAACAGACTGGTTCCAAATAGGAAAAGGAGTACGTCAAGGCTGTATATTGTCACCCTGCTTATTTAACTTATATGTAGAGTACATCATGAGACACGCTGGGCTGGAAGAAGCACAAGCTGGAATCAAGATTGCTGGGAGAAATATCAATAACCTCAGATATGCAGATGACACCACCCTTATGGCAGAAAGTGAAAGAGGAGAGTGGAAAAAGTTGGCTTAAAGCTCAACATTCAGAAAATGAAGATCATGACATCTGGTACCATCACTTCATGGGAAATAGATGGGGAAACAACGGAAACAGTGTCAGACTTTATTTTGGGGGGCTCCAAAATCATTGCAAATGGTAATTGCAGCCATGAAATTAAAAGACGCTTACTCCTTGGAAGAGATTCATGGGGTCGCAAAGAGTCAGACACAACTGAGTGACTGAACTAACTAACTAACTAGTTAATACTTTAGTACTGTAGTCCATAGAGTCGCAAAAAATCACAGACTACTGAGTAACTGAACTGAATTATACTTTACTGATTATACTTCCTAAGTCATGAGATGATAACCAAGTATGTCCAGAGAAGTCAATATTGAGCACTTCAAAACTAAGTAAAAATTTTATTTCCACTTGCCTATTAATCCTTTTACTGTGGCCCTTTATGTACATAACAGGGTCCAGATAGTGGCAGTTTGGCAGACCAAGGTTAGACATTTCTGAGTCTGCTAATCAAATTCCTTTGAAACATCATCTTTTAATTTAAACAAAGATCAGCACTTGAATCTGGTGGCAAGGCTGTTGCCTCTTCTCTCTACCACCATTATCTTTCCCTCTCCAGAAGCTTCAATCTGAAGAGCAGACACTGGGGCAATATTCTACCACTAAAGAAAATAACCATCTGTCTGACCCAAACAAGAGAGAACAGTCAGGACAGTTCTCAGCATAGCTATCATTATCAGTAGCTATTCTCTTCCTCCTAGTATCCATTTGTCAAAAAGTGAACAAAGAAAATGTATTCCATAAATTATGAGAAGGATATTCTTATCACAGAATATTTGGGTTTACAATCTAAAATTAAAAATAATCTGAATTTATACAATTCTTCTTATAAGTAACATTCACAAAAGATATACAGTTGCCTCTTGACCAGTATGGGTTTGGGCTGCATGGGTCCACTTATTTGTGGATTTTTTTCAATCAAATTTTTTTTTTGATCCACTATTGATTGAATCCTCAGATGCACCGCCACAGACAGATACAAAGCAATATCCTGTGGATATGGAGGTACTGCTGCTTCAGAGGAACCACAGATAGAGAAGAACCCAGACACAGAGAGTCAACTATAAATTAAATGCAGATTCTTAACTGTACAGAGGGTGGGCTCACCAATCCTGTGTGTTGTTCAAGTGTCAACTGTAGTTTTAGAGTCATTTATCTTAAGGAAGTGATAGTAATATTTCACCCTTTTGAACCAAGTTATTAGGATTGTTCTAGCACAGTTAGTTAGTGGTACAAATGTTCTTTTCTGTACTCTGTTATTTCAAACTATTTTATATAATTTCACTTTAAATGAAGTATTAAAATTACAAGGAAATAAGATACAGGCCAAGTAAGAAAATGGGCCCCATTCCAAAATTCAAAATAATACTTCTGACTATCAATTTTTCATTTTGGAGACTTAGTTTCAACAAGAGAACTCTAAGAGACTCTGTTTCAAAAATATGTGAATGTTTAATTATCTTTAAGTGGATAAAGTAAAATACTATCTAATACTAGCTAATATCCACTGAGCACTATTTAATATATAAACAATTTACATATACTCCCAACTATATTTTGGGCTTCCCTGGTGGCTCAGAGGTTAAAGCATCTGCCTCCAATACAGGAGACCCGGGTTCGATCCCTGGGTCGGGAAGATCCCCTGGAGAAGGAAATGGCAATCCACTCCAGTATTCTTGCCTGGAGAATCCCATGGACGGAGAAGCCTAGTAGGTTACAGTCCACGGGGTCGCAAAGAGTCGGACACGACTGAGCGACTTCACCTTCACCCAACTATATTTTAATCCTCACAACTCTATGATGTAAATACCACTGTTGTCTCCCTTCTATAGATGAAGAAACTAAAGGACAGAAAAATTAAGAAACTTCCCCCAAAATAATACACATGGTAGATTCAGGACTTGAACACAAGCAGTAGAACCAAAGTTTCCCTTTCCACCAGTATTCTAAAAGATTGAAATTCGACTGATTTTTTTCCAAAAGTGCTCTAATACAAAATGAAATTAACTAATATCCAACCACTGTGTAAAAGCAACAATACAACATACTATTTCGAGAAACAAAGTACAAAATGAGAGGCTGTCTGTATAATTTTCTTTCTAATATAGCTTGATTATGTTATAACAATATAGAAGCTGCAGAAGCTCAAGATATGTGAATCAATAAAAAGCAGACTGCATACTGAAGTTGCATAGTGTGTGAAGTCACTACATTCTTGAACAAGACATTTAATTTCTCTAAATATCAGATGACTCAAGTGTGAAATGGAATAATAACAGTGCCTATCCTTGTATGATTCCTATAAGGTTCAAATGAGATAACACATATGAAAGTACAGCTCAGAGTCTAGCATGAAATAAGCATATAATAAATGCTTACAAGTGATAACTAGCAAAGAGGAGAAACTCTAAGACAATCGACACTGGTAACTGAAAACAGGAAAATGTATTATGCTTTAAAAATCATTTACAACCAGCCTTAACAGAAAAAGTAGTATTTTCCATTCTTGTATCATTCAAAGTGTTTGTCTCTCTTCATTCAAAGTTCTGTAAATTTCCATTTTCATTTCCAAAGTTTTTACCAGTAACAGTATTTCCAGTTCAGTCAGTTCAGTTCAGTCGCTCAGTCCTGTCCAACTCTTTGCAACCCCATGAATCGCAGCACTCCAGGCCTCCCTGTCCATCACCATCTCCCAGAGTTCACTCAAAGTTAAGAGTGTTATAAACTTCCCAATTTCAACCTCTAGCTATTTATACATCTTATTATTAATCTTTGTTACTGAGAAATTCTACAGCTGGTATAGTTTGCTATTGAATGAAGTAGTTTATTACTCAAAGGATGAGGATAATCAGGATATGACTTTAAATTTATGAGCACGGTCAAATTTCAAATTAATTGTGTACATACGAACATACATGAGCAAAAGAACTTCTTTCTCTCTGAGAAGGAGGTAAAGCTAGATTGTGTTTTTCTCTTGGCAATAACTAAGGAACAAGGGCACAGGGTAGATAAGGTGACTCAAAAGAAAAGACAGATACAGTACAGCTAACAAGTAGAGGATAAGTCTTCAAGAAAGTTACATAGGGTTCTCAGACATTTGGTTAAGATCAAGCATAGAATATAATTCTAATTAGAACAGAAATTTCAGATAAGGAAAGGACAATTAACTAAATCTAAATTGTAATTGCAAAGTTTATCTTTGCCTCTACCACATAGGAAAAAGAGATTTGAACTCAGGCAGTCTAACACCAAAGAGTTCTTAATCACTGTGCTAATACAAAATTGCATGGATAATTACCTTAAGAATCAGCATTTTTCAACCTGAAGATTAATTTAAAATCTAGTAAATATATTCTAACATTAAAAAATGGCATGTTCATCTATTTGAACACTTATACCGTTAATCTTAAAATACCCCTTTTTGCATAGGAAGATGTTTTTCAATATTCTGTAGTAATGAAAAACATAATTTACAATTCCCATAAAATACATAAATTAGTGTTTATTATTCTAGAGCACTGAGGGTAGGAAAAGTCTGTTTCCCTCACTGGCTTAGAAGCAGCCATTAAAATAAAAAGCTATAATTTCCAAGATTGCTCACTTTCCTGCTGATATTAGTGAGGCTGGGGCACCAAGCCGGAAGTTCACAGAGCCATTTAAGCTTCTGCTTTCAGGGGAACACAGAATGCCAAATGGAAAAAGACCAAATCATTAGGGAAAACATTTTATTTCCAAGTTTCTAAAATAGTATTAAAAACAGTAAGGGAAAAATGCAAATTATGAAGTAGTATGATGGCACATCAGTCACCGCATCCTAACAAGCCCTTTCAGCATTCAGTGCTAATTGCTGAAACACTGAAATAAAGTGATGTTTCAATTATGTGGTTTTAAACAATGACAGGTTTAAGATCCACCTGATTAAAAACCATTCACACCAATGTAACGGCATATCATAAGATAACTGGCTAACAATTTTTGCAAATGGCAACTGTTGACATATTTCTTCCACACACATAAATGTTGTGCTGAAGAGGGGAATAAATGTTCTTTTCTACCTTTCTTTTATGATGGGTTGTAGAAGCATCCATCTCTTCCTCTCCTATATTATCAATTTGTGAAGTTGGACTACAATTCATTCTCTCTTCTTCTTGCCTCTGGAGTCTGTCTGCTACAGCCTGGATAGCTTCTGTCCATTCTTCCCTATAAAAACGAGAAAAAAAATCCTATTAATAAAGAATCATAAATGATGCAAATATTTCTCTTCTATAAAGTCAACACAAAGTCTGTTTCAAAATAATACATATCCCCCACAGTAACTCCAAGATGAAGTTGATCCTGGAAGTATTTTATATTACAGGCCTAAAGTTTTTATCAATACTAGCATTTATTTGGAGGTAAAAAGAAGAAGAAGAAGAGGAGGAGGAGGAGAAGATGATGATTGTAAGAAAACTGAGTAAAAATTATTTAAAAGTATGATTAAATCTTAATTATCTGTACACATCTGTAAGTCCATCACTGACATACTCAGTTTCTCTGTTAAGGTCCAAGAGAGGGAAGTGCTAGATGTATAATTATGGCTGATGTGTGTTGTTGGACAGCAGAAACCAATACAACATTATAAAGCAATTTCCCCCCAATTAAAAGTAAATTTTAAAAAAAGTTTGAAAAACTTTCCAAAGGCAAAATCTATTCCCAGATCATAGGTAAGTTTCTTTTAAAAAAACTGATAGGCAGTTTGTAGCTTAAATAATAGGATTTAGTAGCAGGAATATGAGGCTTTTACTTTTTGACAGTTGTGCTATCAGATAAAGGATCATTCACTTCCATATACAATTTGTATAAAATCAGTCTGTAGATTTCGTAAGACAAATTTTGCTAGAATTCTAAGTGGAACAACATTAAATCTATAGATCAATCTGGAGGAAACTGGTACCTTAATAAATTAAGTCTTCTAATCCATGAACATGGTATAGCTCTCCACTTATTTAGATATTTAATTATCCAATGCAGTGTTTATAAATTTCTGTGAAAATGTCTTGCAACCCATGACTAAATTTATTTCTAAGTATTCTTTTATGCTATTGTGGAGGTTTAAGTTTTTTTTTATTTTCAAACTGTTTGGTTAGTATTTAGAAATACAATTGCTTTTGAAATGATGACCATATATTCTATAGCCTTAATAAATTCATTTACTAGTTCTAATAGCTTTTATTTTTTTGGATATTCCACACATGCAACCATATGGTCTATAAAGAAGAGCAATTTACTTCCTCCTTTCCAGTGTGTTTCCCTTTTATTTCTTTTTCTTGCCTTGTAATGGTCTAGAGCAGACCATCAGTACAGTACTAGATAAATGTGGTGAGAGCAGACATTCTTATTTTGTTCCAGATCTTAAGGGAGAAAGTATCAAGTCTTTTACCTCTGAATATTATATAAGTTGTAGTTTGTCTGTAGATACACTTAATCAAGTTGATTAAGTTCCCTTCCATTCCTAACCAGTTGAGTGTTTTTGTTATGAAAGGGTGTTGGGAGTTTTTCAAATGCTTTTTCTGCACCTGTTGAAATGACCATGTCATTTCTCTTTTCTAATATAGTGAATTTAGTTGGACGATTTTCAGATTTACTACAACTGAATTATATGATAAACTCCATTTAGTCATAACATATGACCTTTTTTACATATTTTCTTGAATCTGGTTTGTCAAAATTTTGTTAAGAAATTTGGCATTCACTATTAACAAGTATACAGGGCTATAGTTCTTTCCTCATTTTTTATCAATATTTTTTATTGAAGTACAGCTGATTTACAATACTAATTATTACCATACAGCAAAGTTGCTTCAGTTATATATATATATTTACATACACACATTCTTTTTTAATATATTCTTTTCCATCATGGTTTATCATAGGATATTGAACCCTCTTCTCTACATTGTACAGTAAGGCCATTATATATATATAAGCTGACATCTGCTACCCCTAACCTCCCATCCTATCCCTTCCCCAACTTCGTCCCCCTTGGCAACCAACAGGCTGTTCTCTAGGTTCACGATTCTGTTTTTGTTTCACAGACAGGTTCATTTGTGTCATATTTTAAATTTCACACATAAGTGATATCATACAGTATTTCTCTTTCGCTTTCTGACTTACTTCACTTAGTATGACAATCTCTAGTTACACCCATGTTGCTGCAAATGGCATTATTTCATTCTTTTTCATGGGTAAGTTATATTCCATTGCAAAACCACACCACATCTTCTTTATGCATTCATGTGTCAATGGACATTTAGTTGTTTCTCTGTTTTAGCTACTTTGAATAGAGCTGTCATGAACATAGAGGTGTATGTATCTTTCTGAATTATAGTTTTGTTATGTATATGCCCAGGAGTGAGAATGCTATATCATATGCTAATTCTATTTTTAGACTTCTGAGGAATCTCCATATTGTTTTCCACAGTGGCTGCAACAACTTACATTCCTACTAATAGTAGAGGAGGGCTCCTTTTTCTCCACACCCTCTCCAGCATTTGTTATTTGTACACTTTTAATGATACTGTTCTGACTTGTGGCAGGTAACTCACTGTAGTTTTGTTATTTCTCTAGTGATATTGAGCATCTTCTCAAATCACTGCTGGTCATCTGTATTTCTTCTCTGAAGAAATGTCTATTTATGTCTTCTGCTCATTTTTCAATTGGACGGTTGTTTTTTTGTTGTTGAACTATATGAGTTGTTTCTATATTTTGGAATTAAGCCCTTATTGATTACACTGTTTGCAAATATTTTCTACCTGGCCTGGACTCTGGTTTGTTGGAAAGGTTTTGTTTTTGTTACTTTGTTTTTAACTGATTCAATCTCAATTACTGGTAACTGGTCTGTTCATATACTCCTTTCTGTTTGGTTCAGTCTTGGAAGATTGCACATTTCTATTAATTAATCCATTTCTTCTGGGTTATTCATTTTACTGGTGTAAAATTGTTCATAGTAGCTCTTATGATCCTTTCTTTTACTGTGGATTTGGTTGTAATGTCTCCCCTTTCATTTCAAATTTTATTTTGGCCGTTTCTCTTTTTTCTTTATGAGTCTGTCAAAAGGATTTTCAATTTTGTTTACCTTTTCAAGAAACCAGCTTTTAGTTTCATTGATATTTTCTAGTTTTTTTAGCCTCTATTTTATTCATTTATACTCCAGTCTTTATTGTCTCTTTCTACTAACTTCAGGCTCTGTTTATTCCTTATTTTTTTATTCCTAGTTTTCTAAAAAGTAGTGTGATATTATTGGAAGAACAGCAAACTAGATATTTTAAAGCATTAAGCTATGGCTTAAGTCCAGCTTTGCCAACATTAATGGCAAAATCAATCACTGTTTCAATGGGATATTACAGTCCACTAAGAATAATATTTCTAAAGACTATGTATTGACAAGGGAAAAGTTCCATTCATTCAGCCAGTCAACAAACATTGTGTCAGATCTTCAACTACATGCTAAAGATAAAATAATGAGCAAGGAAGATATGAAACTTGCTAGTCGAGAATTTTATAATCAAGAGACAAAAAGGCAAACAAAGATTACAGTGGAGACAAACTTGATACAGAGGAGACAGGAGATAGGTAAGTAAGCAGCAGGGAGTCCTACCCCATCTATAAGAATAAGAGAAGGTTTTGTAGGAAATGTGACATTTTAAGCTCAGATCTGAAAGGTACAAGGTAATGGGTTCAACCATGGTTATTAGTAGAGATGTAAGAAAACTGAGGATCCAACATATAGCAACGCATAGGGAAGACAGGGCTATGTGGGAAGGGAGGGCATATCAAATTTTATGTATACCAAAAACCTCTGCAGATATGCAATGGGTCAGATGGAAAGTATATTAAAGAAAATATTATCAGACCCTAAGTCTGGTTATCGAATTAGAATTCTGAGTAATTTTTCATTCTTTTCTATATTTCCTAAAGCAATCAATCATACTTTATTACTATTTATCGACAAAAAAGTGTTACTAAAATAATACTTCACCACATTTGAGGAAGAGTTTTTTGTTTTAAATTTTAAACAAGCCTCTTAGGACCTAATTTGTTCACTTGAAAAATAAGGCTAATAACATTTAACTTCACAAAGTTTCTGATTTGGATCAAATATGGTAATGTGTAGAAAAATTATTTTGTGATGTTGGACTTAACTTAGTATCAGAGCCACCAGATAAAAGAATATTAAGATAGAATAACAAGGATAGTAGATCAGGAGGATAACAAGCGGCCCTGGTGTTGGTGTGCTAGTTACTGATATCCCTCTCTTTAGCAATGATGACATTTAATATCAATCACACCTGATGTTTTCCCTCACTGAGCTTAGCCCCAATCTCAGAATCCTTCTCAGCATAACATTCTGGGAAGCCACTTGCATAATGGCACACTATTTGAAACCTTTTGCCATCACCAGCCCTAGAATTCCAAATATCACCACAATCAATTACATAATTTTAAAAATGTAGTTTGGTGACCTCTTTAATTTATATTTTAAGTGTTCGGTCTTCTGTTTAAAAATATATATTACAGCACTTCTATAGGTTTTGATTTAATATCTTTGTAAGCCTGTCATTTATCTATTATACCAGAAACAGAATAATTAAGGGACTACAGTCTGTGTGGATCACAATAAACTGGAAAATTCTGAGAGAGATGGGAATACCAGACCACCTGACCTGCCTCCTGAGAAATCTATATGCAGGTCAGGAAGCAACAG
This sequence comes from Cephalophus harveyi, assembly GCA_006410635.1. Lineage (NCBI taxonomy): Eukaryota > Metazoa > Chordata > Mammalia > Artiodactyla > Bovidae > Cephalophus > Cephalophus harveyi. The sequence goes on from SJYT01060632.1 coordinate 44,319, forward strand.
TTAGAACTGGACATGGAACAACAGACTGGTTCCAAATAGCAAAAGGAGTACATCAAGGCTGTACTTATTGGCACCCTGCTTATTTAACTTATATGCAGAGTACATCATGAGAAACGCTGGGCTGGAGGAAGCACAAGCTGGAATCAAGATTGCTGGGAGAAATATCAATAACCTCAGATATGCAGATGACACCACCCTTATGGCAGAAAGTGAAGACGAACTAAAGAACCTCTTGTTGAAAGTGAAAGAGGAGAGTGAAACAGTTGGCTTAAGGCTCAACATTCAGAAAACGAAGATCATGGCATCTGGTCCCATCACTTCATGAGAAATAGATGGGGAAACAGTGGCTGACTTTATTTTGGGAGGCTCAAAAATCACTGCAGATGGTGACTGAAGCCATGAAATTAAAAGACACTTACTCCTTGGAAGGAAAGTTATGACCAACCTAGACAGCATATTAAAAAGCAGGGACATTACTTTGCCAACAAAGGTCTATCTAGTCAAGGGTATGGTTTTTCCAGTGGTCATGTATGGATGTGAGAGTCGGACTGTGAAGAAAGCTGAGCGCCAAAGAACTGATGCTTTTGAACTGTGGTGTTGGAGAAGACTTTTGAGAGTCCCTTGGACTGCAAGGAGATCCAACCAGTCCATCCTAAAGGAGATCAGTCCTGGGTGTTCACTGGAAGGACTGATGTTGAAGCTGAAACTGCAATACTTTGGCCACCGGATGTGAAGAGTTGACTCATTGAAAAAGAGCCTGATGCTGGGAGGGACTGGGGGCAGGAGGAGAAGGGGACGACAGAGTATGAGATGGTTGGATGGCACCACCGACTCAATGGACATGAGTTTGGGTAAACTTCGGGAGTTGGTGTTGGACACGGAGGCCTGGCGTGCTGCGTTTCACGGGATCGCAAAGAGTCGGACACAACTGAGCAACTGAACTGAACAGCATTTTGCCAATATATTTACAAGTGGTCAAGTCAGATCCGCATACATCTTTAGACTGACTGCTGCTATTTCACAAAATAGAAAAAATGAGTTTCTTACCTTTCCTCTGGAGTATCTACATGAAATGTTCTCTCTATAACAGTGGTCCACTGGAGACATCTGATAATAAATGTGTTTGGCTTTGGTCGTTCTGTTTTCATTAACTGGCATTCTAGAAATAAAATAAAACGTCTCTTTGAATATACTTATATTTAAACAAGTAAACAGTTGAGAACTACAGAGTTCCATTCTAAACAAATCATTGCAATTTCACAGATTTCTATGGATCTTACTCAAGGTTGTTCAAAACCTGACTTCAGTATTCCTTTCTAATCCTTTGCCCATTCTGGTCACATGCCCAGCTAAACTGGACTATTAAACTCTCCCTAAATACATCTTGCTCTTTCCTGTATCTACACCATTGCTCCAGCTAATACTATTATTTGGAATGTTTCCTATTTATTTTACCCCTAGGCATATCTACTTGTCAAAACAATACCTGTCCTCTAAGGTATCAAATTATACTCCTTCCATGAAGCCTTTTAGAAAAACCTAGTCTAGACTGACCATTCCCCACCCTATATTCTTATAACATTATCACTACATTCCCCACCCAATATTCTCATTACTTATTATTGTATGTCTCATTTTCACTTAGCATAGAGTATCTAATATTATAATTTTTAAGACAATATCCTTATGCCTACCTAGATTACAAGCCTTTGACAGTGAGTACCCCCTAAAACTCTAGAGTCATCTAGGGTCAGTCAGTCAAAGAGTTCTGTCAAGGATTATCTACGAAGACTTCAAAGAAAAGGAGCATAGTGTAGTGGCTAAAAGCATGGATTTTTAACACTATAGAGCCTGGATATGATCTTTTTTCCCTACCATTAACTCTGCAACTTTAGACAAGTTGATTAATTTGTCTGGTCTTTAAGTATTAAATGGGGAAACAATAAGAGTACCTACATCATAAAAGTGATGTGGGGATTAATAATGAAAATGTTGGTTGCTCAGTCACGTCTGACTCTTTGCGACCCTATGGATTATAACCCACCAGGCTTCTCTATCTATGGAATTCTTCAGGTAACAATACTGGAGTGGGTAGGCATTCCCTTCTCCAGGGGATCTTCCCAAGCCAGGGATCAAACTAGGGTCTCCTGCATTGGCAGGTTGGTTCTTTACCATCTGGGCCATCAGGGTATTACTAGTGAGTACATATAATAGTGTAGTGTATGAAACATACTAAGTTTTCAATAAATGTTAGCTGCTATTATTATGTATACACCTGAACTTCTCTGGTGACTCATACAGTAAAGAATCTGTCTGCAATGAAGGACACCCAGGTTTGATCCCTGGGTCGGGAAGATCCCCTAATGGCTACCCACTCCAGTATTCTGCCTAGAGAATCCCATGGACAGAGATGGTGGGCTACCATGTGGTATTGGACAACACGAGTGAATAGGATAGGGTTGTCCACTGACACTTTTCTGTTAAAAGAAACTAATTCACTCAAAAAGTTGACAAACTCAACAGTGTTTTCTCAGTCCTTATCTGTTTTGTGCTAGTTTCATCATTAGCAACTATCATCTACATGGGTCTTTATAGGATAAAGTCATTAATCACACTGGACAATTCCTTACTCTTCACACTAAAAGAGATAATTCATCAAGGGTCTCTGTTTTTTTTTTTTTTTCTCTTTTCTAACAAGTTTTTATGGTCTCAGCCAAATTTCTTTCCATCTTGGATCTCTATTTTATGATACACATGTCTAACTATACAAAGGTTATTTCTACCTGGTTGAATTATTGGAACCATACCTAAAACCCAACCTATCTTTCCCCCTAAATCTGTTCTTAGACCTGGCTTTCCTAATTTTTCCATCATTCAAACTGAAAACACGGGTGATCTTCCTGTTTGATACTGGGAGCATATGCCATTACTTTTCCACTGATGCTACTATACTTCAGGCTCTCACCACCCAATGCCTAAACCTCCTCAGGTGCCATAAAACTGCATCTTCCTACTGAGAGATGTGGAAAGGTCAGATAAGTTACTTAAGTACAGAAACTGTATTCTGAGAGACATCTGAACTCATTCAAAATTAAACTCCTGATTTCTCCCACTCTTGCTCCCCTTGCCAACCTCCTCACTGTAGCTTTCTCTATCTCAGATGATGGCACCTCCAGCCTTTCAGCTGCTCAAGTCAAAAACCTTGGGATCGTCTTTAAGTCCCTTCTTCTCTCATCTCTCTCTCTGGAAATCCTGTTGACTCTGCTTTCAAGATATATTAGTATCACTTCACACTTCCTCCACTATCTTGGAACAAGCCATCATTGTCTCTGACATGAATATTCCCAAAACCCTAGAACAGTTCTCCTCTGCCCCTCTCTGCAGAGACCTACAGTCAGAAACCTTAAAATGAACAACTGCAAAAAATAAAAATTAGAAACTGCAATGTTTTCAATTCACTGACAACAGAAGACAAAGGCCTTTAGATGATCAGCAAAGGTCCTACACGATCTGGACCTCCAACCCGTCTAACCGAGGTTTCTCACCTCTCCCCCTAGTACTCTCTTTCAGGTCACTCTGCCAGCTACCCTGCAACCCTGCACTTCCCCCACAATGCACTGCAGTCTCTGTCCTTAGGGTTTTTCATCTAGTCGTGCCCCTGATGGGTGTTCTTCCCCTCACACAACCCCCTAGCTAACTTCCCCATTTCCTTCAAGTCTTAAATCTAAAAACCTTCACAGTGAAGCCTGCCTCAACCATGATGCTCAGTGCTGCAATCTGTATCCTCTTCCCAGGATTCTCCACCCCCTCTCACCTGCTCTACTTTTTATTTCTCAGAGCATGTTTCCATCTTTGTTCATGTGAGGTGACTAACTTATTTTTTATCTTTGTTTCTTCAACTATAATGTATTCTTAGTACCTAGAACTGTGCCTAACATATAGCAGACACTCAGTAAATATTTTCCAAGTGAGTGAATTCTGACAGTAATAATCCAACAAGAAGGTAATTTTGATGATACAGGAAAAAGGAGAAAATTTCTGGTGCCACTTCCTTATATAGTCAAGAAGGGAAAGGAGTCGCTGAACGAGTACAGGGCTGGCTGTAGTCAGGAGTACAGAGAATTTAGTGATGGAATTGGAGAGAAGATTGGGTAAAGGAGTCCAAATGCAGTTAGGGGTATAGATGAAAGTAAGCGCTAGTAGAAATTACCTGCTCCTTGCTTCCATTTTTTCCAGTGAATCAGGATGTAAAGCCATCCTTAAGAATTAAGTTGGATGAGGATGCACTGGGGCTTTGAGAAAAGTGAAGATATGTAATAGCCTTCTAGAAGCAAACAGACAGGTAAATAAATACCCATGACTGCTAAATGGCATTAAGGGTCCAATGGAACTTAATGGGGCTTCCCAGATGGCGCTAGTGGTAAAGAACCCACCTGGCAATGCAGGAGATGTGGGTTCCATTTCTTGGTCAGGAAGATCTCTTGGAATTTAAAGTATCACCAGGGATCATATTTTTCCCCGGATATATTCAGCTGCACGGGTACATATGGGGAACACAAAGGATCGGATGTAAGCAAAGCCATAATTTAATTAAGTTTGAGAATGCCGGAAAGTGAAACAGAATACAGGATGCAAGACAAGGGAATGGTTGCAATTATCAACTAAGGAACTAAAGGAGGGAAGTGAGAACTTGGTGGTGTGTAAAATAATAAAAAGGTAGCAGAATCGCCAGATCATAAAATCTATTATCTCACAGTTAAACAATTAATAACAATGTTAAATACTTTCTGAAATATGAATGTTAAAATATCAGTGTGCTAATTTATTTTTTTGTCTGAAATACAAAAGTTTTAAAACACCAATGATATCATACAATTTATAACAATAAAGAACCACATAATTTCGCCCAATTTACTCTGCCTATAAGGTACAGACTCAATTTGATTCTTTTTGCTCCTCCCTCTTTCCTTCTTGATAAAATTTGTTTCAGTCTTCCACCAATGATTTACTGTACTATCTTAGAGATGCTTAAGTAATGTTATCTTAATGATCCAGTTAGATGAAGTGAGGAATTATGTGCACAACTCTTCCTTGCAGCATCTACAACAGTGACAGCATGTAAGGGTACACAGCAAATACCTGATGATTTTGACCAACTGGCTTTTAATGTAAAGGATGCAGAACAGACTCTTAAAAAGAGGGACAGTCCTGATGGAAAACTCAAGAGTGAACTAAGGAGTAAAGGGAGAGAGGAAGAACAGAAAAGAAAGAATGTCCAATCTAAGGGGTTACCTATTTCAGTTTCTGTTATGTTTTCCATTGTAGTGATGTCAAGGTAACTAAGATAATAGACCTGAAAATGAGAATGCCAGATTCAAATTCAGGCTCATCACCCACTATCAGCACTGTTATCCTAGGCAAAGTATATTATTTCTCTCAGCCCCAAGGTTTTCTATCTTTAAAAGCACTATGAGGAATTAAACTTTAGAGGAAGCATATTTTCAACACCACACCTAAATGAAGTTTAAATGCTACAATCGAAAGAACTTTTTAAGGCTATATATGTAAATGCTATTTAAAATACTACGTATGACATTCTAAGTGGTTATCAATTACTGCAATTTATGAAAAGGATAATAGAAGTGATTAAATACCATTCCCAAGTAGACCAGTAAAAAATAATTGTTTAGGAAAGACTGAAACATTTGTATTTATATATAGGGAGAAGGCAATGGCAACCCACTCCACTACTCTTGCCTGGAAAATCCCATGGACAGAGGAGCCTGGTAGGCTGCAGTCCATGGAGTTGCTAACAGTCGGGCACGACTGAGAGACTTTACTTTCACTTTTCACTTTCATGCATTGGAGAAGGAAATGGAGAATGGAAATGTTCCTGGAGAATCCCACGAACAGAGGAGCCTGGTGGGCTGCCATCTATGGGGTCGCACAGAGTCGGACACGGCTGAAGCAACTTAGCAGCAGCAGCAGCAGCATAGGATGGTTTTGGAAAAACATTAAAATGATAATATAACGAATCACTTTTCACTTTCATACATTGGAGAAGGAAATGGAGAATGGAAATGTTCCTGGAGAATCCCACGAACAGAGGAGCCTGGTGGGCTGCCATCTATGGGGTCGCACAGAGTCGGACACGGCTGAAGCAACTTAGCAGCAGCAGCAGCAGCATAGGATGGTTTTGGAAAAACATTAAAATGATAATATAACGACATAAGTAGTTATACACAAGTTATTTTGACTCAATATGCTAAGTATTTACGGACTCAACAATATACATATATATGAAATTCCAATTATGGGCCAATCACTATGCAAGATTCTGGGCATAGTAAGTAGAAAAATGAGTAAGAAACTGTATAAGCTTACAGCACATACCAAGCTCTATTTTTAATCATTCTGTGTAATTGCAAAGTAATATTTCATTAATAGTAAAAAGGTTTTAGTCAGGTCTTCTTGAGACCTGTAGTTCAACAAAAATGTTACATGTAGTTACGGACTTGAAGAATAGAAATGAATCTATATGTTATAGGTCTCAGTATTAAATACTCTACAAATGAATCAAACTTCTAAATATTATCCATTAGACTGAAACTATAAAAGAAGTGGCTACCAAGAATCAGTCCATAGTATTCAAGTGACAGGTCAACATCTGGAGAGGAGAATATTTTACCACACTTCAGGGTTTGTGGAAAATTCTGAAAGAGATGGGAACACCAGACCACCTGACCTGCCTCAAAGTCCATTGTAAAGGAGATGAGTCCTAGGTGTTCTTCGGAAGGACTGATGCTGAGGCTGAAACTCCAGTACTTTGGCCACTTCATGTGAAGAGCTGACTCACTGAAAAAGACTCTGATGCTGGGAGGGATTGGGGGCACGAGGAGAAGGGGACGGCAGAGGATGAGATGGCTGGATGGGATCACTGACTCGATGGACGTGAGTCTGAGTGAACTCCGGGAGTTGGTGATGGACAGGGAAGCCTGATGTGCTGCAATTCATGGAGTTGCAAAGAGTTGGACACGACTGAGAGACTGAACTGAACTGAAAAACAAATATAATTAAACAGCTGACTCCAAACTTAAAACACTTGAAACTTTAAATTACCATACCAAAGCAATTGAGCCAGTAAGTAGAATCATGGGGCTTTGGGTTCTCTTATGTTAGCCATAATATGGAAACACGAACACATCCTACAATTCTCTCTACAATGAAGAAAAACAAGCCACAAAAGTTTTCAGAACACAGTGCATATCTGAAAACACTTACTCTTTCAAAGAGGATTCTTACAAAGGAAAGGGCTAATAAGTAAACTGGTTAATCAATACTTAGAAGAACATTTTCCTTTTAGTAAAGATTCTTAACTCAAGGCAGAACAATTCATTTATCTTTTAAGAAAGAAATTTCAGATAGAGTGTATAAAAAGGTATTAACCAAACGATTATCTATGATTGCTGAACAATTTAATACAGAGAAATAGACAAGCATTCTTAGATAAAATGTCAGGTAGCTAACTTTTATTATATCATAATCCATGACTTTTTTTTTTTTTTTTTTTCAAAAAATGTTTATATTAGAGTTGATTAACAATGATGTGTTAGTTGCAGGCATATGGCAAAGTGATTCAGTTAGACCTGTAAGTATCCATTCTTTTTCAAATTCTTTTCCCATTTAGATTATTAGAGAACATTGAGCCAAGTTATTGGTTTGTTGTTGCTCAGTCCCTTGGTTGTGTCCAACTCTTCATGAACCCATGAACTGCAACACACAAGGCTTCCCTGTCCTTCATTATCTCCCGGAGTTTGCTCAAACTCACATCCATTGAGTTGGTGATGTTATCCAACCATCTTATCTATTGTTGCCCCATCTCCTCTCAATCTTTACCAGCATTAGGATCTAGTCCTTATTGGTTCAGTTCAGTTCAGTCACTCAGTTGTGTCCAACTCCATGAATCACAGCACGCCAGGCCTCCCTGTCCATCACCAACACCTGGAGTTCACTCAGACTCGCGTCCATCAAGTCCATGATGCCATCCAGCCATCTCATCCTTGGTCGTCCCCTTCTCCTCCTGCCCCCAATCCCTCCCAGCATCAGAGTCTTGTTCAATGAGTCAACTCTTCGCATGAAGTGGCCAAAGTACTGGAGTTTCAGCTTTAGCATCATTCCTTCCAAAGAAATCCCAGGGTTGATCTCCTTCAGAATGGACTGGTTGGATCTCCTTGCAGTCCAAGGGACTCTCCAGAGTCTTCTCCAACACCACAGTTCAAAAGCATCAATTCTTCAGCACTCAGCTTTCTTCATAGTCCAACTCTCACATCCATTCATGACCACTGGAAAAACCATAGCCTTGACTAGACAGACCTTTGTTGGCAAAGTAATGTCTCTGCTTTTCAATATGCTGTCTAGGTTGGTCATAAGGTTCCTTCCAAGGAGTAAGTGTCTTTTAATTTCATGGCTGCAGTCACCATCTGCAGTGATTTTGGAGCTCCGCCCCCCCCAAATGGTTACCTATTTTAAATTTACTGTATAGAAATGCTATAGATTTTTGAGTATTAATTTTGTATCCTGAAACTTTATTCAATTAATTGATGAGCTCTAGTAAAATATATTCTTGGTAGCATCTTCAGGATATTCTATGTATAGTATCATGTTACATGTAAACAGTGACAGTTTTACTTCTTCTTCTCCAAGTTGGATTCCCTTAATATCTTTTTCTTCTCTTACTGCTATGGCTAAAACTTTCAAAAATATGTTAATAAAAGCAGTGAGAGTGAACATTCTTGTCTTGTTCTTGATCACAGACAAAATGCTTTTAGCTTTTCACTGCTTAGTATGATGTGAGGTATGGGTTTGTCATATATTGTCCTTATTATGTTGAAGTATGTTCCCTCTATGCCCACTTTCCAGATTTTTTATCATAAATGGATGATTTTGTCAAAAGCTTTTCTGCATCTATTGAGATAATCATATGAATTTATTCCTCAGTTTACTGATGTAGTGTATCAGACTAATTGATTTGTGGATATTGAAATACCTTTGCATCCATGGGATAAATTCCATTTGATCATGATGTATGACCCTTTTAATGCACTATTGGACTCAAGATTGCTAGTATTTTGTTGAGGACTTCTGTGTCTATGTTCATCAATGATACTGGCCTCCAATTTTCTTTTTCTGTTGTCTCTTTGTCTGGTTTTCATATCAACATGATGGCCTCGTAGAATGAGTTTGAGAGTGTTCCTTCCTCTGCAATTTTTTGGAAGTTTCAGAAAGATAAGTATTAACTCTTCTGATAGAGTTCGTCTGTGAGGCCATCTAGTTCTGGACTTTTGTTGGGAGTTTTCTAATCACACTTTCAATTTCCCTATTTACAATTGGTTTGTTTACATTTTTAATTTTTTCCTGGTTCAGCCTTAGGATATTGTACATTCTAAGAATCTGTCCATTTCTTCTAGGTTTTCCATTCTACTGGCATATAGTTGCTTACAGTAGTCTTTTATGATCCTTTGTCTTATATTTTTGTGGTGTCTGCTGTAACTTCATTTCTAATTTTATTGATTTTAGCCCTCTCCCTTCTTTTCCCAAAGAGTCTGGCTAAGGCTTTATTAATTAATTTTGCTTACCTTTTCAAAGAACCAGCTTGACCAAGTTAAACTATAAGCTGAACCTCAAATGTTCTATCTACTTTTAGAATCACTCTGAACCACAGGTGACCAAGTTTATTCAAAGCTGTAATTACTCTGTAAACTTGAAAGCTAAATAAATAGAGGAACTGCAAGATCCCATATAAAAAATATACATACCGAAAAAAAGTTTTTGGATATCACCTGTTCAGATTTTATTTCAAAGATTAGGTCTTATTTCAAGGGTTTTAACTGTTTAAATGCTAACTATATTCTTTTAAAGATAATTCTACTAAAATATGGTATGGAAAACAAAGGAGTAATAATATATTCTATTTAATTATTAAATCACAAAATTAAATAATGCTAACTATGAGTTATAATGACCGTAAGGAGAGTTTATTTTTAAAGCCCCATATTATAATACTATTACAGATATTCTTTATAAGAGGGAAAAGAATATTTCTTTCTTTTATATAAAGCTTTTACTGTCCAGGGAGCAGAAAATCATAGCACCCAATTAAGACTCAACTCATCAACCTTAAAGAGATTTATTCATTCCACTAAGAGGAAAATAGCTTAAGTGTGGCAGGTACCATGGTAGACAGCAAGATCAGTAGAGAATATATATACTGAGATCACTATGTGCCAGGCACTGTACTCATTAGAGGTTTATAAATATTAATTTCACCTGAAGGCCAAACCTAAGAGCTGTTATTATCCTCCACGTTATAAATGAGCAGACCGAGACTGAAACTAGCTAAATAACTTGCTCACAAACACACAGCTGGTTTAGCTTGTTTTAAGAAGCTATATAAGGCTTTACCTCCAGGTCTGTCTGAAACCACATTCCATTCTTATCTGGAAAGAATATACTGTTAGGAAAACTGCCTGTAAAAAGGTTAGCAATCATCTGCAGAAGGCGGGCCTGGCTGTTCCCTCCTCTGCGCCTTCCCCATACCTTGCTAAGCTTGACTGTTCTCCCTTGTGTGACATCTTTTCTCCTAAAAAGAAAACCAGCATAATTTTCACTGGTAACAATGTCTGGAGAGGGAGGTAGGCCCCAGTGTGTCTGCTCGTGAATCTGAGCACACCATGGGTATGAGATGGTCAGGGACGAGAACTACTCTTAGTAGGATACTGGTCCTGGCATTTTTTGTTTCTCCACGCAGGCATGTAGGGGAAAGGTGGATTCAGATGAGAAGCAGAAAGGAAAGAACACAGCCAGGAAGGCAGCAGAGCCTCTGGATCTTCTCACTGCTGGATTTTACACACTACAATATCAATAAAGCTAGCTATAATAAAACTTTCAACTACTTATGATAAAAAAGTGATTCCCAAACTTGCACTGGTCCAACTGCATGGTTCCAGCTGTTTGCGTCTGAATCATTTACCTATCACCCAGAATCAACAAACCTTTCTCCACATAAGGAAACAGAAGAAGAAGAAAAAAGTTGTTCTCACATTTTATAACATACAAAATTCTATAAAAGACAGGAATAAGACTAGGTTACTAACATTATATTCTACTCTATAAGAGGTTTTCACTTTATGATACATATATCAAATCCTGACATTTTCATTATCATAAACTTCACTGCTTTCTAACATGGAACACTGGTTGTAACATGGAATACTACTTGTGGAGTTAAATTGTATTTGAAATCACAACATGTTACAGTGAACCTCTCCCAATTCGTTGTTCTTTAATGAATATGGTCACCACAGACACCACCATTTACCAATAATACATTTTAGAGTCAATATTTTCCCCATCAACGTATGTCAATTTTGTTGGTCCACCATATCCTGCTTCTAATTAAACAAATAAAGAAACACTTCAAGAGTTTTCTAGAACAACTGTTCTCTGCACACCCTATACATACTTGAAATTTCAGGTAAAAACACATTGTGGGACAATGATTAAGATAATGAAAATAATGAGAGGCATTTCCTAAAAGAGTTGTAACAGTCATGCAAACATCTAATATACCATTAGGCAAGCTAGTGGTTTTTTATTTTTGGTTCTGTTGTTTGTTAGGCATACAATAGTCATGAGAATTCAATAAGCTATTTTCTCTACTTATCTGTATCTCTGAAAATGTTTATGATAAAAAGTCAAAATTAGAAACTCCTTCCAAAATGATATTAGATTCTTTTCACAAAGTATGTATCAAAATGTCCAAGGAAATTATTTTTTTAATAAAATGTGCATTTTAATATATAAAACAAAGACCCTTCTAGTAAATGAAACTCACTGAACATAAATTAAACTTCAAAATATTTCACTTGAGCATTGAAGTTTAAGTGAAGTGAAAGTTGCTCAGTCATGTTCGACTCTCTGCAAGCCCGTGGACTGTAGCCCACCAGGTTCCTCTGTTCATGGAATTCTCCAGGCCAGAACACTAGAGTGGGTAGCCATTCCCTTCTCCAGAGGATCTTCCCAACCCAGGAAGTGAACCCAGGTCTCCCACACTGCAGGCAGATTCTTTACCATCTGAGCCACCAGGGAAAGGTATCACTACTAGAAAAATCAATTTACGTTGTATTAACTCTAATTTACAACTTAAATACCTCAAGCTTCCATGTATCAATGTGACCATTTCTACTCATTTTCATAGTTGCTTATCAATGCATACCAGGGTGACCAAATAATAAATATACATATAGAGCAAGATGCACATACTAAATGCTCCTTTCCCTCCCTTTAAAAACCATTACTTACAAAAATGGCCTTTGTTACATATTCCTTAACCATTTACCTAAGCTGTGGTTCCTACTGGTCTCCTGAAATCTCTTCTCATCAGATATATATTTTTTTTCTCATTTTCATTTCTTTGCTGCATCTGATGCGCTTGGCTCCCTACCCATGAGGCACTCCCCCAGGGTCCTGTGACATAGACTTCTGATTTTACCTGCAACTCTGATCATTCATTAATCTTTCTTAGGGCCTCTTCCTTAGAACTGAGCTGCTCCCTTATGCTGAGAACTTTGTGCTACACTTTTCTTTTATGATAATTTTATCCTTAGTGAATTTAGACATTCATTAAACAAATATTTATTGTGTGCTTACAGTATGCCTGACAACATCCCAGGCACTAAAGATAGAGCAGTGAACAAAACAAAGTCCCTATTTTTCATAAAGCTTATCTTTTACTGAGAAGATAAGTGATTAAACAATAAACATGAAAAACAGTTAAAAACACAATAGGTGCTAATTAGTACTGTGAAGAAAAATTACATAGGGCAACAAGTTAGAAAAAAAGGGAAAGTAGTACTATTTTAGAAAGGCTAGTTAGGAAGGGTATCTCTTAGTGAAATGGACAACCAATGCAGGTATCTGTGGGAAGAGTGATCTGGGCTGAAGGAACAGTAAGAACAAAGACCCACAGCTGGAGAGAGCTCAGACATGTCAGAAACTGCAAGTGCAGGGTGACTAAAGTAAGTATGTTAGGAGAGGAGATCGAAAAGACGTTCAGTGACCTGATAAGGACTTTGGATGTCACTCTGGGGAGTCTCTCACATGACTCTGTCAAAATTACACGTGACATTCAATGACAAACCTGCACCTCTAGTATCAGCCTTTCCATCAAGCTCGATTTCTTTACAGCAAAACGGGCAGCTCTTATGAGGACCTATTATTTCTTCATTCTCAACGTATCTAAATGTGTGTTTTTTCCTAATCTTCCAAACTGAAAATTAGCACATGAACACAATGTTTCTATTCATTTTAAAACTATATAATCTATTATTATTTTTTACTTTACAATATTGTATTGGTTTTGCCATACATCAACATGAATTTGCCACGGGTGTACACGTGTTCCCAATTCTGAACCCCCCTCTCACCTCCCTCCCAGTACCGTCCCTCTGGGTCATTCCAGTGCACCAGCCCCAAGCATCCTGTATCATGCATCGAACCGGGACTGGTGATTCGTTTCTTATATGATATTATACATGTTTCAATGCCATTCTCCCAAATCATCCCACCCTCTCCCCCTCTCCCACAGAGTCCAAAGGACTGTTCCATACATCTATGTCTCTTTTGCTGTCTCGCATAGAGGGTTATCGTTACCATCTTTCTAAATCCCATATATATGCGTTATTATACTGTATTGGTGTTTTTCTTTCTGGCTTACTTCACTCTGTATAATCAGCTCCAGTTTCATCCACCTCATTAGAACTGATTCAAATGTATTCTTTTTAATGGCTGAGTAATACTCCATTGTGTATATGTACCACAGCTTTCTTATCCATTCATCTGCTGATGGACATCTAAAACTATATAATCTTCTTAATCATCCAAGAAACACATCCTCAGTCATCTTTGATTATCTTTCAACCCATGGCTAAGCCTACAACACACACTAAAACAGTTCTTTTGTAATGTATTTTGAACCATCCCTTCTTTTCACTGCTATATCCAACCAGAGAATTTACCAAAATCTGTACTGGAAAAGGTCAGTTTTCATTCCAATTCCAAAGAAAGGCAATGCAAAAGAATGCTCAAACTACCACACAATTGCACGCATCTCACATGCTAGTAAAGTAGTGCTCAAAATTCTCCAAGCCAGGCTTCAGCAATACATGAACCGTGAACTTTCTGATGTTCAAGCTGGTTTTAGAAAAGGCAGAGGAACCAGAGATCAAATTGCCAACATCCGCTGGATCATCGAAAAAGCAAGAGAGTTCCAGAAAAACATCTACTTAGTCTGAGTTGTCCTACATATTATCAGCCTGATTAGTCTTACTCAAACTTTTATTTAAAAAGCTTCAACCACAACCACAAACAAGTCTCTGGGTATTTGCAGCAGTATAGTAAAGTCACTCAGTCGTGTCCAACTCTTTGCAAACCCATGGACTGTAGCCTGCCAGGCTCCTCCATCCATGGAATTCTCCATGCAAGAATACTGGAGTGAGTTGCCATTTCCTTCTCCAGGGGATCTTCCCGACCCAGGGATCAAACCTGGGCCTCCCACACTGTAGGCAGATGGTTTACCGTCAGAGCAACCAGGAAAGTCCTTGCAGCAGTATAAAAACACTTAATTTATAATCTAGTTTAACTGGTAAGCCAAAGGAACAGCATATGTTGGAAGAATCAGCTCATTCATCTCTAGCAGAATTGAAATAAGTTTCATCTTTGCCAATTTAAGTCAATAGGAAAACTGTTTTCCATTATATATTTCTCCAAAATTCATTCTTTTTCAATAATTAACTACTAAGTCTTTATTTTAACATGTTATTAGCAGCTTAACCACAAGATTAAGATATTACATGTATGATTTCTCACTTAATTCTTCTGATAAAGTTCTAAAGTATTTTCATCATTTCCATTTCACAAATAAGAAAATGAAGATTGTCTGATTTTTAAGTCACTTGTTCAAAATCATCATGTCATTAAGGTTGTAAAGCCGAGTCTCTAAATCCAGATTTTCTAGCTCTAAATTCTTGGACCTTCTTGTAGGTCTCATACTACTTTAGGAATGTTAGCTTCTTACAAGAGAGGAAGAAATGTTTTGTTTTTTATTTATAACCAGATTTATTTATATTTTATTTTCAAGTTTTCTGCAATACTAAAGTGACAGAAACAGGTGACATGCAGAATACTGACATAGTTTTAGAGAAAACTAACCAATCTTTCATTGGAAAAAATGTCTTTCTGTCAATATTAGATTGCTGATACAAAGCTGAGACCACATTTGAAATACTTACTGGCCCAAATGTTAAAACTAACACGAATTAACATGTAACTAGAGTTGCTGGAATGGGAACTTGTTCAGGTTTGTCAATCTAAGTCAATCTTGTTGATTCCTTAATGATAAGATAATCTATCTATTAGAGTACAGAGCCATTAGAAGGAATACAACAGAAATATAAGTTCCTAAAGGCACAGAAATCCCAAAGAATTTAGGAGGTAACAGCAGAACAGTAAATAATATAGTTTAACAATATTAGTTTTAAAATATTATAGTTTTAAAAATATTTTAACAAAATATTCTATTTCCATAGCACAAATGTAAAGCTCAAAGGAAACAATTCATATGAAATAATGCTATGAAGAAAGTATTATATATTTTAATTATAAGAATATCATATAGAGAAAGAAACTTTATCAGTGTGCTTTTGGAAGCAATAACTGTTGCTGGATGGATGATTCAATTAGCATGAACTATTCTGGCATGTTTCAAAAGCATTGCCATTTTAAAACATAAAAAATGTCTAAAAATGCAACCATAGTAATAGTGCACGGGTTGGGGGTGAGGGAGAAAGACAATGACAAATTGGTCCAAAAGGACACTGAGACTTCATAGCTGGAAGACCATTGTGCTGACAATTAGTAACAGGAAGCAGAGCACAAAACAAATGAATGAAAAAAGCTGAACTTGCAATGAAAGACCTTATTATAGTGCAGAAACATTATTGTAATAAAGGGGCAATGTACTCTCCTCCATAAAACTTTCAAACAGGCACCCTTGCCTCTTTTTTCATTCTCTGCATTTCATTTTTTCATTAGCATCTGCTTGATTATGTATTATTTCCAACCCGAAAGAATGCTTCTCTATCCTTCCTAAATTCCAAGGCTTAAAGGTCCTTCCCCTCACTGTGGCCTTGAGCCTCATTTAACTTTACTCAAAATATAACAAAGGTTTAAAATAACAAAGATATAGGGGAAAAAACAGAAAGGCAGTGATTCAGTATATAGCTGCAGCAAGATAAAAAATGTGTCCCTCAAGCCTAACTTGTTAAAAACACAATGATCATATAATTCATACTAATATCCAGATGATTCTGTCTCTAAAACTCTTATGCCTTCTTTGATAGAAAAGGAAGGCTGAACTCTTCACTTATTAGAGTAAATTTTCTGCATTTAGCTTTAGTTTCCCTAAATGGGAACATCCAAAAGCTCTGAAACATATTTTCACATACTAGCTGAGAATGACAAGACTTGATCCACGACACTGACATATAATCTAGAGGCAAGGAAAGCCCACACCTTCTGCCTGTGCTTCCTATGCTAGAAAATGTTTTACCTCAAGATCCTACAGCAGTCAGAGATATTTTAGTTAAGCAGTGATATGTAAAAAGCATTGGTCTTGACACCTGAAAGCTGTGGGTTTTGCTTTAAGTCCCAAAGTTCATCAAATGCATGACCATGGGCCATTCTATGGGCCCAGTTTCCCCAGCTATAAAACAGAGACATTACGTATCCTGCAAAAATATCACCGTGACTAATAATACACATACAAAATGCATAGCACACAGATGTTCAATGAGTGGTAAATTATTATTTGCATTAATTCTCGAAAGACTGAATGTTCCAAGAAATTATTATCTGTGGCTCATAGGCAAATCACTGACTTCTAGAAGACTTGAGATTGTTCATGCCAACTCCTTCATATCACAGATAATAAAACATCAGGGATGGTGAAGTGACTGACCCAATATTACATAATAAATTTCTATCAAATAGTCAGCCACCTGGCTACCACCTCCATGCTTGTCCCACTGCTAAAGCATAAATAAGTATCAAGGTTACATACAATATACCTCTCAAAAACAAGAGTCTGCTACTAACCTACTGTTAATAATACTTGACATACCACAAAGTTTCTGTGGTGCTGAATAAGCATTACTCGAAGAAGAGTTATCTCTGAACTCCATTTATGATTAAATACACTCAAGCCAGGTGTGAGAAATGCATGCTTGTTCAGTTGCTTCAGATGTGTCCGAATCTTGGCAAGCCTATGGACTGTGACCCGCCAGGATCCTCTGTCCAGGGGAATTTCCAGGCAACAATACTGGAGTGGTTAGCCATTTCCTTCTCCAGGGGATCTTCCCAACCCAGGGATCAAACCTGCATTGCAGGCGGATTCTTTACCACTGAGCCACTGTGGAAGCCCCAGATTTAGACAGTCCGGTCCAAATCATTGTTAGTTTTCCCAAGTACTTGCTTTGAGAGTCTAGGAAAATTTCTTAATCTTTCAAGGCCCCAGCTTTACTAGTTTGTTTTTTTTAAGGTAATATTTATCTCATGTTTTTCTTGTCATGTTGCTGTAAATAAGGCATGTACACAGGAGCTTAAACAATGTTAGTTCTCTTCTTTTTACTTCCTTAAGTTTCTATTAATTTCATATGTATTAATTATAAGTAGGGAAGTAGATTCTTTACCAGTGAGCCACCTGGGAAGCCCAATTATAAGATAGGATTAAAGGAGCAAGTAATGGGCATATAATCATTTTTTAATTTACAATTTTGGGGGATTTTTTTTTTTTTGGCTGCCGTGCATGGCTGGTGGGATCTTAGTTCCCTGACTAGAGATTTGACTTGAGCCCTCAGCAGAGAAAGAGCAGAGTCCTAACCACTGGACTGCCAGGGTATTCCCTAATTTAAAATTTTAGAAAGTAATTACAAATAAGCCTCTACTTTCTAGAAAAGAAACTAAGTTAAAAAATAAATATTAAACATGTAAATCAGGTAGGTTTTATCTATATTTAACTTAACCAAAAACAATCTATAGATTTAATTAGGCCATAAATGAGTATACACAGAAAAGTGTATAAAAAGGATTATTGTCACTCTTCAGATATGGAATGGTATCACAGAGGAAAATTCTAGGATCAGTAATAAGAGAAAACAATAGTACAAGGATCCTTAGCACCAAAGGCTACCTGGGTGTTACACACTTAGCAAACCTGTAGCTGGAAAACTGAAGTATACTGACCTAATAGTAATTAACTTAATATTAAAAACTATGCAAAACCCCATCATAGCTGCTTATCATACACAGGCTGCAGGTGGTGGTCCTCCTACCCCACACCCACTATTCACTCCCCAGTCATACCACCTCGGCTCTCTTACATAAAGTAAGTCAGGTTAAAAAACAGTAAACAGATGGTGTGCCCCTTTCTGAGCTAAAACCTGCAGTTCAAAATATTTTTGGCTAAAGAAAAAATATTGACTTTAAGATGGTATTTTAAAATGGAATTATTTATTTGCATCTGTAAAATAATTTTATATTCTACTAGGAGAGAAGATGAGTAGCAATGTGATGACAGGCACTTCATGTAAAAGCCAAGGCAGCAAACAGGGGCCATAACGCCTAACTCTGACACTGAGAAATCATACGAAGTATCTGGTACGATTACGGCAGCTGCTAAATACTTCAGGTGCCATATTTATTCCTATCACTTATGTTTCTTTCTCCTTTGATATCTTTCAGTCTATACAGGGACAAAGAAATAACATACCATCTGGAGGTTTCATCCATATTCTGAGGATTTCAAACCCATTTAAATTAACATTAAGAGATTCAACCAAAGTTTCTCAGAAATAATTTTTTCAAATTACTGTGATCTGTTACCTGGAATATATGTCATCTTTCGAAATCTTACTATTTTTCCAAACAATCTCAATTTCCAACGAAGCTTTTCTTGATGATCTGCTTCTCAATGATATCTCCTTTTCCTAAAACTCTTACTGAATATATTAATTATAAACCTACTTCAGAACTGAACCATCAAAATACCAATCTCAAAAAGTACTAATTCCAAGGGTTTATGGCATATTTTGCTAGCAGATTATAAATTCTTCAAATCCAAGGGCTGTATCTGTGGATTAGTGAAAGGAATGCAGACTTCAAGGTTAGCATTCTATTAGACATGGGCTGAAATTCTGGCTCTGCCATTTGCCAGTTAAGTCACGTAATCTCTCAGTCTCTTTAAAATGGAGAACATAATACTTACCTCAGAATGTTGTTGTGAAGATTAAATGAGATAACATATGTGAAAGGGCCTGGCACATAGTAAGGCTCAAAGAAAGGTTGGTTTCCTTCCTTATTTCCTTCTCTTTTCCCTCAGTACCTGGTACAATGTTGAGAACACAATAAACCCTCAATAAAAACTTTCTAAATATTCACTTGAACTTAGATTTCCTAAAAATATGTTTAAATATTAAGTAATAACTCCTATGTATCCGAATTGTATTACTGTAAATTATATGCAAACAAAGTAGGAAATCTCCAAACAGAACAAGTGTGTGAGGCTGCTACGTAAGAAGATGAGAAAAGGAAGTAAAAAGGGGAGTCAGAGGAAATAGTACTTAAGAACAATTCAGTGAAAATTATTGCACGCATAGTATTTTTCACACAAGTTTTCTCTGGATAAGCAAGAGTTGACTGCTGACCTAAGAGGAAGCTGAATGAGAGAAGGAAGGAGGGAAGGAGGAAGAGAGCGAAGCAGAGAGAAAGAGGAAGAAGGGAAGGGAGGAAGAGGAAAAGAAAAGGATGAAGGAAGGGAGGAAGGAAACTTGGTTCTACTGGGACCTCTTTTATGTCCTCACATTAATATAGGCTATTGAAGCTGACCACTCCTTGACTACCTTCCATTAAAAACAATTCCCACTGCACACTCCATCTTACAAAAAAGTAATTATCTAATGGAAGAACCAAATTAAGGTGAAAATTTCCCCCAGTGAATAGTAACCAAAGGATCCTCTTAGAACAGTCAGAAAGACATTTGGGGATGTTATTATCTTTATTAAAAAAACAAAACACTCTGACTAAACCTTCTAATTAAAGAATTTGGTCTGCACCCAGGTCCTCTGAGGTCAGTCCAGTAGTGCTGCCTTTTCAGCTGCAGTGATGTTCTTCTTAATTTTCCAGAGGGAGACCATGTGCATGGTTGAGGGGTCTAGCACATGTTACTTAGTTATAAGAAAGACCAGTCTCTACAGACAAACTCTTTGGCATTAAATACAATTGAGATTTTTCCCCCAAACCAAATAAGAGGAGTCATTCTCAATTTCAATCCTGTAGATGTGTATGTTCAGTTGCTAAGCCATGTTCAACTCTTTGAGACCCCATGGACTGCAGAGTGCCAGGCTTCCCTGTCCTTCACTATCTCCTGGAGTTTGCTCAGATTCATGTCCATTGAGTCAGTGATACTAGTTGTACATAGGTTCTACTTAAAACTTGTAATGTCTTTAAAGAAAACCCAATAGAGTAGTTTCCACCTTACTCCAATATAATTTAACTGGAAAGGGGGGGAAATGGCTGCCATTTAACTCAATTAAGCAAATCACTGCAGATGGTGACTGCAGCCATGAAATTAAAAGACGCTTACTCCTTGGAAGGAAAGTTATGACCAACCTAGAAAGAGTCGGACATGACTGAGCAACTGAACTGAAGCAAATATTACTGAGCATATTCTATCTTATGCTATTACTTTTACTTGTATCTTAGCATTTATAATTTACAAAGTGTTTTCACATATATCATCTCATTTAACCCCCACCCTAATCCTGAACAGCACATAACCTCATGTTTAAAGCTGAGAAAAATGAAGATCAGGAGAGTTTTGTGATTTGCCCAAGGTCACAGAGCCAGTAAAAGAGCAGAATCAAGACTCAGACTTAGGTCTTCTGATTCCAAGTCCTGTGATCTTCTAACATATCAGATCTTATAATAAACACTGGAGGAAATTTTTTAAATGAGTATACACAGTGATTATGTTCTGGAAGTTTATCATTTCCCTCGATTCTACATAAGACCCCATACTAAGCTATATTCTGATGAATGAAACTGAGAAGGTAAAGTACAACTAAATAGATTAGCTCTCAAAGTGAAGTCGCTCAGTCGTGTCCACCTCTTTGTAACCCCTACCAGGCTCCTCCGTCCACGGGATTCTCCAAGCAAGAATACTGGAGTGGGTTGCCATTTCCTTCTCCAGGGAATCTTCCTGACCCAGGGATCAAACCTAGGTCTCCTGCATTGCAGGCAGACACTTTACCCTGTGAGCCACCAGAGAAGCCCCAGATTAAATCAGATAAGAGGACTCCTCCGTCCACGGGATTCTCCAAGCAAGAATACTGGAGTGGGTTGCCATTTCCTTCTCCAGGGAATCTTCCTGACCCAGGGATCAAACCTAGGTCTCCTGCATTGCAGGCAGACACTTTACCCTGTGAGCCACCAGAGAAGCCCCAGATTAAATCAGATAAGAGGAGTGAGAAATCATGAGAGCTGCTACCAGGAAAAATACACGCTCTAAGCAAAATCTGAGCAGTTCACCTGCCATATTATAATGAAGGAAGTAGTAAAATCATGAGATTATTTAACAGGAAGCTCAAATGATACACACATAAATTTACATTTATAAAGGACATATAACTGATGAAATATTTCAGTGATACAGACAGTTCTCATATGTAGGAGCTGGATTTGACATTCTAAACTGCCACAGTCATATCCATTAAAATGGAATTACACATTTTCTTTTGTGCACATTTGTTGTACAGTGTAGAAAAAAGAACGAAGAGTAGAAATTATGTGGAAAAAATTTTAAAATCAGATTGAAGTGTGATTTCAATGAGGAGGAGGAAATATGTGACTAAATATGGCATTATTATTCTTCAAAATTTTCTAAAAACTATCTCCTTTTAAAGTGATTTTTTAAAAAGGTTCCTGACATTCCCAATTCTAAACTTGGTTTATGGGTTAACACTTGTAAATATATGAATACAGTATCCATAAAAATGAAGGATAGGAAGAAATTTCGATTAAATTTACAGTAATTCATTAATTTTTAAGTAAGGCATACCAGGTTTCCCTGGTAGCTCAGCTGGTAAAAGAATCTGCCTGCAATGCAGGAGACCCTGGTTCAATTCCTGGGTCAGAAAGATCTGCTGGAGAAGGGATAGGCTACACGCTCCAACATTCTTGGGCTTCCCTGATGGCTCAGACAGTAAAGAATCCACCTGCAATACAGGAGACCTAGGTTCAATCACTGCGTTGGGAAGATCCCCTGGAGAAGGAAACAGATACCAGCTCCAGTATTCTTGTCTGGAGAATTCCATGGATGACTCCAAACAGCTGGACACAACTGAGTGACTTTCACTTTCTTTCAAGGCATTCCTCATAGAGAGAGAGATAATCCAAGTACCAGATATAACTTTCTATTTTCTTAAAAATCTGAACACAATTAGAGAAAACAAGTCTTCCAGTAATCAAGTACACAAAATAGTCTAAAAATCACTCAAAACAAAAACAGGATTAGGAACTTCACATCCAGTTGAACTTAATAAAATCTACTAATTTGTGTCCAAAAAACATGTGGGAACATTGAGGAGTAACAGAAGAAAAAAAGGAATACTTACATATACACGTATAAACATAAATAAGAAAAAAATTCATCTTCCTCTTGTGAAAATGGAGAAAACTTAATCTTTCCTGTGGTCATGTATGGATGTGAGAGTTGGACTGTGAAGAAGGCTGATCGCCGAAGAATTGATGCTTTTGAAGTGTGGTGTTGGAGAAGACTCTTGAGAGTCCCTTGGACTGCAAGGAGATCCAACCAGTCCATTCTGAAGGAGATCAACCCTGGGATTTCTTTGGAAGGAATGATGCTAAAGCTGAAACTCCAGTACTTTGGCCACCTCATGCGAAGAGTTGACTCATTGGAAAAGACTCTGATGCTGGGAGGGATTGGGGGCAGGAGAAGAAGGGGACGACCGAGGATGAGATGGCTGGATGGCATCACTGACTCGATGGATGTGAGTCTGAGTGATCTCCAAGAGATGGTGATGAACAGGGAGGCCTGGTGTGCTGCGATTCATGGGGTCGCAAAGAGTCGGACATGATTGAGCGACTGAACTGAACTGAAGCAAAATGGCATTTGCTAAGGAAGACTCTTTTTGAAGATCTTATGTATTGCTTCCAAATACTCCAGAGAATACTTGAAGGCAAGAGATAATCATTAAGAAATGATCATAATAATCCAACTGGACTAGGAAGACAGCAGTAAGACTGAAAAGTAGGGAAAACATGAAAGTGCCTTGCTGACTGACTTATGGTGGGAAGGGGAAGAGAACTATTGAGAAGAGGAAGAGAACTATAACCATATAGGTTCTTTTCAACTCAAATACTGATTTGGATACCTAATGCTCCAATGGTTTCCAATGGGTTTCCATTAAAAAATCAAACTGGTATTCAAGATCTTTCAGTCTGATCATAGTTTATCCAACCTTAAGAGTTTTTTCCTTCAACAAAAACTTTCTATCCATCTAGCATATTGTTTACACCATTTACAAACAAGCTACTCTTTAATTCCAGACTTCATTTTTGCTTAGGTTGTTAACCTGAGAAAGTCTTCTTCCTTCCAAAAACCTAAATATCACCTGTCCTTCTAGGCGCATGTTAACCTTGCCTTATGCATAAGTTCTTTTCTAGTCATCCTACCTTACTTCTATCTAGTCTCTCAACTTCTACAGCATTAATTTTCTTATCTCCAATAATCCTTGTGTATTTATATATTATAGGGTTAGAGTTGCTTTCTACAGACTATTTTTTATCACATATAAGACTAAGAACAAGTCATAAGCTAATTCTTTATCCCCATGAACAAACACAATGAAAGCATTAGTAGGAATCAATTGATTTTTCTACACATTTATTTTAAATCTCAGAGTCTAGTATTATTCCAACGTAAAAATGGTTTTTGGTAGGCTTAAGTCCCCTAACAGCCTTACTCTCTTTCAAACAGAAGAAGATTAGGTTAGTGAGTAAACAGGTCATTTCACTTCTAAAATTGGCCTAAAAAATGCTGACCAATTTCTTTTTCTAAAAGAGACAGAAGAAAGGTTTCAGAGAGGAAAGGGATATTGTCAGAGTGGGCCAGTATCTGCATCACAGAATAAGGCAGAATTCTAGTAGGTACTCCTGGGGACACAGGCTGGCACTTTTCCCTTCCCACCACACTGAGGAGGAAGGACTAGGTCAAAAGTATGATCAGTCTCAAGACATGGGCAATGTTCAAGTTCTTCACTAAGCAACTGCATCCCCTTTTGAGTTGAGCTAATAACTGTCAACATGTCAGGAATCATGACTACTATCTGGGTAGACAAGCTATTGTGCTCAATGTATCTTTGAAAAGAGCTTTGCAACAAGTCTTGTATGTATCCTATATTATTTTTCAGTCAAAACGCAATGTTTCCTATGCAAAGATAAATTTCAATCTATAATTAGTAATTTGCTGCTGTTGTTCAGTTGCTAAGTAGTGTCTGACTCTTTGCGACTCCATGGACTGCAGCAGGCCAGGCTTCCCTGTCCTCCGCTATCTCCCAGAGTTTGTTCAGATTCAGGTCTGTTGAGTCAGTGATGCTATCTAACCATCTCATCCTATGCTACCCCTTCTTTTGCTTTCAATTGTTCCCAGCATCAGGGTCTCTTCCAATGAGTCAGCTCATCGCATCAGATGGCAAAAGTATTGGAGCTTCAGCTTCAGCAACCATCCTTATGGTGAATACTGAGGGTTGTTTCCTTTTAGGATTGACTGATTTGATCTCCTTGCTGTCCAAGGACTCTCAGAGTCTTCTGCAACACCACAATTTGAAAGCATCAATTCTTTGGCACTCAGCCTTCTTTATGGTCCAGCTCTCACATCTGTGCGTGACTACTGGAAAAACAGCTTTGACTATACGGACCTTCGTCGGCAAAGTGATGTCTCTGCTTTTGAATATGCTGTCCAGGTTTGTCATAGCTTTCCTTCCAAGGAGCAAGTGTTTTTTAATTTCATGGCTGCAGTCACTATATGCAATGATTTGATTTTGGAGCCCCCCAAAATAAAATTTGTTACTGCTTCCACTTTTTCCCCTTCTGTTTGCCATGAAGTGATGGGACCAGGTGCCATGATCTTGGCGTTTTGAATACTGGGAGTTAGTAATTTACCTAACCATATTTCTGATAGGAGATACAGTTTTCTTGGAAAAAATATTATTTTACTTAAATTTCAATATTATTATATTTAGAAGACAATTTACAATATAGTTCATATTTGATCCATCCAAAAAGGATAAAGGTCAAATACTGTTATCCACATTTTATAGGCGTTGGAGAACTTACATTATGCATGCCAAAGGATATCTAGCAATTTAAGAGTTGGAATTCTGACCCAAAATCAGACCTCAAAGCTCTAGATAGGGAAAATGTCATAGAATGAAGGTGGAGAACGGAAGAGGGTTGGGGGAAAAACCCATTGCCAGGGAAGCCTGGCATGCTGCAGTCCATGGGGCTGCAAAGAGTCGGACATGACTGAGCGACTGAACTGAACTGGGGGAGTATGGAGTGGGAGATAACACTTAAGTGACAGTAGCGAAATATGAATTTTAATCTTGATACTTAACTACCTGGAAAAGGAAATGGCAACCCACTTTAGTATTCTTGCCCAGAGAATCTCATGGACAGAGCCTGGCCGGCTACAGTCCATGGGGTCACAAAGAGTCGGACACAACTGAGTGACTGACACACACTTAACTACCACTACCTAGTAAAGCAACCTTAAAAAGATCACTGAATTTTCTAGAAAACCCAGAAACAAATCCACACACCTATGGATACCTTATCTTTGACAAAAGAGGCAAGAATATACAATGGAGAAAAGACAATCTCTTTAACAAGTGGTACTGGGAAAACTGGTCAACCACTTATAAAAGAATGAAACTAGAACACTTTCTAACACCATACACAAAAATAAACTCAAAATGGATCAAAGATCTAAAGTAAGACCAGAAACTATAAAACTCCTAGAGGAAAACACTGGCAAAACTCTCTGACATAAATCACAACAGGATCTTCTATGACCCACCTCCCAGAGTAATGGAAATAAGAGCAAAAATAAACAAATGGGACCTAATTAAACTTAAAAGCTTTTGCACAACAAGGGAAACTATAAGCAAGGTGAAAAAACAGCCATCAGAATGGGAGAAAATAATAGCAAATGAAGGAACTGACACAGAATTAATCTCAAAAATATACAAGCAGCTCCTGCAGCTCAATTCCAGAAAAATAAACAACCCAACCAAAAAATGGGCCAAAGAACTAAACAGACATTTCTCCAAAGAAGACATACAGATGGCTAACAAGCACATGAAAAGATGCTCAACATCACTCATTATCAGAGAAATGCAAATCAAGATCACAATGAGGTACCATCTCACGCCAGTCAGAATGGCTGCTATCAAAAAGTCTACAAACAATAAATCCTTGAGAGGGTGCAGAGGAAAAGGAACCCTCTTACACTGTTGCTGGGAATGCAAACTAGTACAGCCACTATGGAGAACAGTGTGGAGATTCCTTAAAAAACTGCAAATAGAACTGCCTTATGACCCAGCAATCCCACTGCTGGGCATGCACACCGAGGAAACCAGAACTGAAAGAGACACGTGTACCCCAATGTCCATTGCAGCACTGTTTACAATAGCCAAGACATGGAAGCAACCTAGATGTCCACTGGCAGATGAATGATAAGAAAGCTGTGGTACATATACACAATGGAATATTACTCAGCCATTAAAAAGAATGCATTTGAATCCACTCTAATGAGGTAGATGAAACTGGACCCTATTATACAGAGTGAAGTAAGTCAGAAAGAAAAACACCAATACAGTATACTATGCATATATACGGAATTTAGAAAGATGGTAACAATGACCCTTGCTGTCTCGCAAGACAGCAAAAGAGACACAGACGTAAAGAACAGTCTTTTGGACTCTGTGGGAGAAGGCAAGGGTAGGATGATTTGAGAGCGTAGCATTGAAATGTATATATTATCATATATGAAGCGGATCACTGTCCAGGTTCGATGCATGAGACAGGGTTTCAGGGCTGGTGCACTGGGATGACCCTGGGGGATGGGATGGGGAGGGAGGTGGGAGGGGGGTTCTGGATGGGGAAACACATGTGCACCTGTGGCTGATTCATGTCAATGTTTGGCAAAAGCCATTACAATATTGTAAAGTAATTAGCCTCCAATTAAAATAAATTAATTAATCTTTTTTAAATCACTGAATTTTCAAAGGCTTCATTTTTTTCTCATCTCAAAAGGAAAAACCTGGACTAGATGTTTTCAGAAATGCATTCAAAACCCGCTATTAGTGCCTAAGATATAGACACTAAGATATGTGAGATATAAAGATCTTATAATACTAGGCTCTTTCCCCTAAAATAACTCACAGTTTACTGGATGAGACATACACATGAACAAGACAACCAAGAAACGTGATTAACAACAAAATATAACAGCTTTGTGAAGAACAGAAAGGAAGAATTTAGCAAGGAATGAGGCTGGGGATTTAAATCTGAATTGTCTTAAAGGACGAAAAAAAATTATTCCAGCAAATAGAAGACAGAGGGAACAGCATAAAGGCTCAGAGTAGAAATGCTATAATAGTTTATACAGGAAATTAGAAATAGTTCAGTACTGCCAAAGTGTAAATGGACAGCAGAAGAGAGATGAGGAAAGAGCTGAAAGCAGAGGCCAGGATGAGATCTTTGTGTGGTGTATTAAGGAATCTGGACTTTATCCAGCAGGATAAAATGAAGATCTAGGGCTGGGCTTTCACAGGTTAGCAGCATAGTTAGGATTTAATTTTAGAAAGATCACTTTGACATTCATGGGAAGGAAGAATATGAGTGGTAGAAACTGCAGGCAGAGATCTATAGTTAAAAATCTATAGCAGAGATGATGAGGGCCTATTCTAGAGATGAGAGAGAAGGAAATAATTTCAAGGAATAAGAAGCAAGACTGGAAATGCTAGAAATAAATTGGGAGTAAGATGAAGATATGAGGGGGAAAAAGGCATGAAATAGATCCAGGTTTCGGCTCAAGACAGAACTGAGGTAGTGAATACGGGGGAAAAGTTAATCAAATTATCTTCGGTTCAGCTGAAGATTTGTTGCCTCCAAAAATATCTAGGTAGACATGTCTAGTAGTCAGTTGAATATAGTAAAGACTGCAATCTAATGCTCAGAAAAGAGGCTTGCCCTGAAGGTACATAAGTGTGGGAGCAAGCGGTATACTAGCAGTAACTGAAACCTTAATGTGAATGTGACCATCCAGGAAGAGAGTACAAAGTGAGAATAGTCCTTGGCCAGAACCCAGTTAGATATCCAAATGCATGCAATAAGTCAACCAAGAAAACCAGAAAAAATAAAGCATCTTAGAAAACAATGAGAGAGATCATCCCAAGAAAAAAGTAGTAATCAAAACTATAAAGTGTCCCCCAAATGTAAAGCCAGGAAAAGAAGAACTAAAAAAAAAAGTCTCCTAGTCTGAGCAATTAAGGGGTCACTGGAGAACTTAGTAAAAGTGGTTTTATCAAGCAAATAAAAAAGTTAGACTGCAGTGGACTGAAAAGTAGAAACAACTAGTATAAAGACATTTTTGGGGAAATTTTGTACTAGAAGAAAAGGAACCTGAAACTTAATGAAGAATGGAAAGATCAATACCAAGTCCCATCTAGTTCTCTTACTTCATTATTTTCATACAAAAAAAAGCCTATTTTAGTAAAGTTTCATTAAAACTCACAAAGATTAATCTTGAAGTACCATATTTTAATTACAAAGAAAAACAGGGGACACACTGTAGCTATGAATGGAACACACATGTATATATAACATCTCCCAACATGCCTGAGTGCTGCACCCGGTTCTCCTAGCTCCTTCTTGTCGAAGACAGCTAGAACCAGTGGGAGACGACGGAGTATCTCTCTCTGGCTCTTACTGTTCCTTCTCTTAATACCTCACGAAAACATTCCTTGTTACCCTCTGCCTGAAATATTCTTGCCCTCTATTTTATAATAATTTCATTCCCATTCACTCTTCAGTGGCCTGCTCAAACTTCCCTCACAGAATCACAGAAAGCTAGAGACTAAGGGGACCTTACAAGTTCATTCAGGGGTCCTCACCATGCTGATGAAGGGACTGAAGACCAGAGACTGTGAGAATGACCTGCCCAAGGTCATACTCATGGTTTTTGGTAGAGCTTGA
This sequence comes from Cephalophus harveyi, assembly GCA_006410635.1. Classification (NCBI taxonomy): domain Eukaryota; kingdom Metazoa; phylum Chordata; class Mammalia; order Artiodactyla; family Bovidae; genus Cephalophus; species Cephalophus harveyi. The sequence goes on from SJYT01060632.1 coordinate 73,770, forward strand.
ATTTGAACTACTTCTTCAACTAGGGCCCTTTTCACTACATTACTATCTCAGGTAATTATTGCAAGGAGGCTTCCCTGATAGCTCAGTTGGTAAAGAATCCACCTGCAATGCAGGAGACCCCGGTTAAATTCCTGGGTCAGGAAGACCCACTGGAGAAGGGATAGGCTACCCACTCCAGTATTCTTGGTCTTCCCTTGTGACTCAGCTGCTAAAGAATCTGCCTGCAATGCAGGAGACCTGGGTTCAATCCCTGGATTGGGAAGATCCCCTGGAGAAGGGAAAGGCTACCCACTCCAGTATTCTGGCCTGGAGAATTCCATGGACTATATAGTCCATGGGGTCTCAAAGAGTCAGACACGACTTTGACAAAAACAAATTCAGGCGTTAAAACCAATCAGTTTAAAACAGCTTGTTGTAAGATCCATGTTATTAACACGTTTCCCAAAATTAAGGAGCTGGTCTATAACTTCTCTTATTAATTTAACTATCCACAACTACTTGATTATTCAAGTAAAGATTACAGATGCCAACTAATATTGATTTCATGGATAAGCTGACTGTCAGTCACTAAATAGGTTCTCTCCTCAAGAGTGCCACATTTATTTCAGCCTCTGCCAGTGGAAGTGTCGGAACAGATGTTGGCAGACTGTGACATACAGTATGCCTTTAAAACTTGTTGGGGTGTGAAATTTCATAAGGTCAAAAAATGCTGCATTTTGATCAGCATATACAGGAGTTCTGTACTTTGAATTATTTCAGACAAACCAATAATAGCATTTGCTAGTAAAATAGACAAACTAGGAAACCACACTGGCTTTAGGTCAGATATGATAATGTACACTGCTAATGTTTTAAAAGCCAATTTCTATCACTTCAAAGCAAACGCTTGCCCAAAATGTCTTTAGAAAGAAAATGTATTTGTAAGTCAATACAAAATATAAGGTATTTATAATTATTTCAATTGACAACAGGATTTTTAAAATAATTTTCTACTGAGAGAAAGCCATAAGTGTCTAATGAGCCACTTTGGTAGAGAAAAAAGTATTTTCTTAAAACACAAATACAGTATCCTCACTTTTCAAAAAATGAAACTCCCTATGGAAAAATCCACTTACATAAACAAGACTTTTTTTTTTTTTTTAGAGTTAAAATGATTTCACAAACTTTTTGGTTTATTGTCCTACCTTATTGTTTAAAAAAACTGAAAGTATCCCCCCCAAAAAAGACTGTGGCGCTATATAATAATAAAATCATGTGTATAACATTTGAGGATTTTTATCATTTTCAATTTTCTGATGCTGCTATATTTTTTAACTGATTTTTGCTTCAATTTTCCCTCATATCTTTCCAAATCGTGACTAACAGATAACTGCATACAATCAATGGAGAAGGCAATGGCACCCCACTCCAGTACTCTTGCCTGGAAAATCCCATGGACAAAGGAGCCTGGTAGGCTGCAGTCCATGAGGTCGCGAAGAGTCAGACACAACGGAGCGACTTCACTTTCATTTTTCACTTTCATGCACTGGAGAAGGAAATGGCAACCCACTCCAGTGTTCTTGCCTGGAGAATCCCAGGGACAGGGGAACCTGGTGGGCTGCCTTCAATGGGGTTGCACAGAGTCGGACACGACTGAAGCGACTTAGCAGCAGCAGCAGCATACAATCAAAATCAAAATTAAGAATGGTGTGTCCAGTTAAAGATTTTATCACAAACTTTATCTCTTATGCAAGTTTATTTTAACATAATATTATGCTTTAAAATGTTTTACTCCTGAATTAACACAGAAAACCCCTTTCATTGATTAATCAGCAATTAAAACAATCTGAAAGCCTGGTTATAACAATTATAATCACCATTATCATCATCATCTTTCAGTTTATTTTTGGCTATTTTCAAGAAAATATGTAATTCCTAAATAAGTTTAAACTACAAACTTATTTAGAAATTTGTAAGGAAGAAACAGTGTTAGATATTTGTAAGGAAGAAAAATTTACCACAAACAAAATCGTCTCAGAAAATAACGTTTAAGGTAAATCACTTGTTTCTTATCATACAATCAATCAAAAGGGTTAAGATTATGACAGGAAACTTCGATTAGAGGTGCACTAAGAACTGCAACATCTTACAACCAAGTTCAATCCAGCAGTCAAGTTCAAAGGTCTCTGTTTCCATTTTAAAGAAAAACTTCAGGTATGTACCTGGGGAATGGTTTTTATCACAAAGTTCTAACTATGAAAAAATTACACTATTTTGGATTATATAAGACCACACATTATAATAATCTATGGAATCTTTCAGTTCCAATGCTAAGGAACTGAAATTCTATATAAACTGAAAATTTATCTGCAATTAAGAACAAATCTAAACTTTTCCATAGGCTTTTCACATATCTTAAAGTATCTGACACATACAGCCATACAAATAAACAAACACAAGGTGAATCAACAATTGTAATTAACTTACTTGCTACTGAAAAGTTGTTGAGGGGATAAGGTAAATCCACATCTTGGGGTTTCTCTTTATATCCTATGAATGAGCCATCTGTCTTCAAAAGGAAATATCTTGGCCTCCAGTTTTTTATATATTCTCCTACATGAGGAAAGCATGCATGTTAATGCTGGGGGAAAAATGAACAGCAGCTTTTATGTGAAAAAATAAATTATGGTACAATATATGTCCTACAACACTGGCCTCCAAAAATTTAGATAGGCAATTTTCTTTTAACTTAGCTTACAAAAAGAAATACATAAGCCTGCAATTAAGATTCAATAAAAACCCAAACATGTTTTGTTTCTAATGATTTCACACTTTGATAATTCATTTGCACCATTATTTCTTCAGAGAATCATTCAACTGAGTACACATTTTGTTCAGTTTTTCATATCAGATGGTTGTTAGAGCATATTTTCAGTCATCTTAAAAAGCCTTGGTAAATAAATCATACACAAAGTATCAAGGAATTTCGATGAAAAACACTTATCATAAGAGGGACATGAGATAGATGTTTCTCTTCCATGTACCACAACTAATCGTGTCATTTTTTAAAAAGAAAGGGAAAAGGTCTAAACAAGTCAAAGAAATGAAACAACAAGGTCTCTAAACAAGGTCTCTAAACAAGTCAAAGAAATGAAACAACATGGGTTAATAGAGCTTAAAAACCACACACACATTCATACACATAAATGTAAGAACTAAGAATACATGGTTAGTCCCAAGCACACAATAGTCAATAAATGTATATTCTATCAGATTTTGATATAAGCTATCAACTAGCTACCAAAACATAAATTTTTAGCATCAAGATCACCATTTGCTTACTTCACACTTCTTTTTAATTTTAAGCAACAGAGGCACTCCATGGTACTATAAGAGCTGGAAGGCTTCCTGGTCTCAATTTTCACTTCTCTACCAAATATTTCTATCTGGCTTTTAAATCTCAAGTGCTTAATCACAGTACTACAAAACTTTGAAAGCAGTTCAGCTTTCCCTTCAAATCAGTTTCTCCTGACATCAGCAATCTAAGCTCAAACCTAACATTTGACTGTTCCCTCTCATCAGTAGCTAAGTCAGTACTGACTTCACAAGTCTCTCATTTAGCCAAACTAAGATGCCCTAACACTTTACATCTGCCCCTCTGCTAATGCACTGTGACTTTTCTCCCATTCTACTCGCCCCTCTTCCATCATAATGCATCTATTATCTCCAGATAATTCTAATGTCCTTATGCACTGCTTTAATGATATCACTTTTATGCTCAAAAATATTGTCCTTACTGTTTAGTATTAGTCTCTTAGTATAAAATATGAGTTCTCCCATAATCTCACCCCTGACATGTATTTCAGATGTGGAATCATTCCTCTAAGTCGGCAATTCTCCAAATTCTCACCTTAGACCTCTTTACACTCTTAAATATTTTTCATACTTAAATATAGCCAATGAATTTTTCTGTATGCAGATTACAGCTATAATATTTACTGTATTAGAAACTGAAAAGGAGAAAATTTAAATTATTATTTCCTTTAACAATTAAAAAAAAAATAAACTTATTGCATGCAACATTAATATTTTTGTGACAATAGTTTTATTTTCTAAAACAAAAAATTAAGGTGAAGAGCTGAATTTCTTTACATCTTTGCAAATCTCTTTAATGTTTGGCTTTAAAGAAGACAGAGTTTCATTATCTGTTCCTACATCTAAACTGTTAAAGTAATATATTTTTGATTGAAATTTTTTTTCCCATACTTTATTTATTT
>SJYT01060632.1:78655-102499 GCA_006410635.1 Cephalophus harveyi
TGAATCTGTAGATTGCTTTGGGTAGTATACTCATTTTCACTATATTGATTCTTCCGATCCATGAACATGGTATATTTCTCCATCTATTAGTGTCCTCTTTGATTTCTTTCATCAGTGTTTTATAGTTTTCCATATATAGGTCTTCAGTTTCTTTAGGTAGATATATTCCTAAGTATTTTATTCTTTTTGTTGCAATGGTGAATGGAATTGTTTCCTTAATTTCTTTCTCTACTTTCTCATTATTAGTGTATAGGAATGCACAGATAGGTAGTTGGAAAAGGGATAGTTATTGATTCAGATAGTTATAGATGTCTTTCTTTGATACTACACCAGCATTTGACAAGCAGTCATTTTCTAAAAGCTTACCTGCAATGTGGAATTTGAAACCACTATCAATGAACTCTCTGTACTTTGCTATATGAAATCCCTGGGTCTGTATTTCACACTGAATGAATCTTTTACACGCTGCATGATTTTCTAACAGCACACACTGTTCATTTAGGAAACACTGGTCCACCAAGTTATACTGATCTTTCGAATACTGACACAATTCACTACACAATCACATTCAGTACCACTACAAATCAGATCAGGAAAGTAAGCAGTGGGAAGCTCTGCAGCTCATGACAGCAGATATGTTCTCCAAAATTGTACTCATTGCTTCAAAACTCAGTTTTAACCAATGGAAATAAATACTGTCAGTTCATTTTTCTTAAAGTGATACATTCCAAGGGCCCAATCTAGTGCTTCAGTACCACTACAAATCAGATCAGGAAAGTAAGCAGTGGGAAGCTCTGCAGCTCATGACAGCAGATATGTTCTCCAAAATTGTACTCATTGCTTCAAAACTCAGTTTTAACCAATGGAAATAAATACTGTCAGTTCATTTTTCTTAAAGTGATACATTCCAAGGGCCCAATCTAGTGCCTGCCACTTGATGATGCTCAAAAATAACTTACTAAATGAATAAGTGTATATATGAACATCTTCCCCCTCCCCCACCAAGAGTATAATAATACAAGAAAAACTTAAGGGAAAGAAAAGGGAAACCTGACACCACTCATAACTTTAACTTACTTTAAAATATGGTCCTAATGTGAATAAACACAGGCCAGATTGATAAACCCAGAACGATAAACCCACAGTTCTCATTAAAAAAAGCGAACAGATCCTTTCTTAATTGTACTTATTGTTTTATTTTTCTATTCATATTTAAGTATTCCTATATAAAAATTAAAAATCATTAGATGTTTTCTAATCAGTGATGTTATATTAATATTTCAAATGTTATTTTAAAACAATAACTTGTACTGGTACAAAATGCTATAACTTTGATAAATCTTTTAAAAATGTGTAATTAAAAGAAATAAGTCAAGTTTCAATTCTAAGAATAATTTCCTATCAACCACTAAGAATTTACATGTGTAGATGAAAGACACAAAACACCACCACAAAAATTTTATCTTCCTGTTAAACGAATCTTAAGAAATTAAAAATATTTATGTGGCTTAGAGCAGGGCTTTTGATTAACAAAAATTTCTTAAAAATAAGTCTATTATGCATCCCTGACACATATTACTTGAAGAGTGTGATAGTCATTTACCCAGAAGAAAAACTGAAGTCAAAATTTCCCTTCTCTATTAGATAAACATTAAGTATTTCTGACAAAATTTTATTGCTAATTTTGAATTGATTCAGTTAACCATCAACTGTACTGTCATGCTAAGCTAACAGTGTATCCCAAACTTTCAATAAAGACTCCTGAATGTAGTTTTCATTTTATCATTTTCCATCTATAATATGAATGGACTTTCTGAGAAATTATCCTAGGTGCTAGGAACACAGTAGCAGACCAGAAATAATGGCCTCTAACTCATAAAGCTTATGTTCCAGTATTATACCAGATTTCTGGTGCCCACTAAAATCTGGAGAAGGGTTATAAGTATTTCCTGAAAGCGAATCCTTTATTATAGGCTCCTATAAACATTCTTAACTAAAGCTCATGTAATAGCATGATGTGTTGGTCTAATTAAATATTCATTTTTGAGTTCCAAGAGGTCTAAAGAAATGGGCCTTACAGAGGACACAAACTCACAAGGTATCAATAAAACAAAAAAGTAAGCTTATTGCTATGTACTAGACCCAGTACAAAAGATGGATAATATTCCTAGCTTAAAAGAATTTTTAAAAGTTACAGCTTTTGCCAACAGTTTGGAAAGACACTGTGCACACTGACAGCAAAGCAGAATTCTTCCTGCAGCCTTGGGACTCCCAAGAAAACCAGCTGTTCACGGAACACCTTCTTAACTGACTCAGCTTAGGCAGTGGGAGTTCAAATAAGGCACAACTAAGTCTGCTCTAAAAATATGGCCAAAAAGTCCTGGCTTTCATAGGGGCTAAGTTGCTAGAATAAAGTTACCCTCTCTGCCACCATTCTTTATTTTAGACAGACTAAGATAAAAGGCTTCTCTGGTGGCTCAGTGGTAAAGCATCCACCTGCCAACACAGGAGATGTGGGCTCAATCCCTGGGTCAGGAAGATCCCCTAGAGAAGGAAATGGCAGCCCATTTCAGTATTCTTGCCTGGGAAATTGCATGGACAGAGGAACCTGGTGGGGTACAATCCATGGGGTCACAAAAGAGCTGGACATGTCTTGGTGACTAAACAACAACAAAAGTTAATAATCACATCTTATCTTTTAAACATAGCATTTACACCTAAGTTTGTACTGCCGGCATTAAAACGAAGTTACATCATACTTTTTTTATTCATAGCCCATAGATTTCAACTAATTAAAAAGACAGCCTGGTTATAATGGGGAGAAAGTTTTGTTAAATAAAGCAGCAGCATTTATGGAGTACCAAGTCTTCTGAAGAGACTGTTCAACAGATACCCATCAATATAGATTCAAAATGTGTACACACTGTCATGATTAACCTTCAGCAACCACCACAGTCACACCTGGACAAGATGTCTATCACAACTTTCTATCTGCCTTAATGGGTGTTTCCAATTCATTCATACTCGTTGGCTGGAGGCTTTGTATATTTTGAAGTATGCTGTTACCAATACCAAAACATATTTTCTAACAAAGTTTCTGATATTTTGACTTCTGTAGTAGACTGAATGGTGAGCCCAAAATATAGGTATACACCCTAATCCCCGGAAAAACAGCTATCTGTTTCATTAACTACACTAAAGCCTTTGACTGTATTGATCATGACACACAGTACAAAGCTCTTACCTGGGAATACCAGACCCTCTTACCTATCTCCTGAGAAACCTGTATGCGGGTCAGGAAGCAACAGTTAGAACCTTGTATGGAACAACTGATTGGTTCAAGACTGAGAAAGGAGCACAACAGGGCTGACGACTGTCACTGTGTTTGCTTAACTTACAGTCTGGGCACATCATGAGAAACATCGGGCTGAATGAGTTAAAAGCCAGAATCACGACAGCGAGAGAAACATCAACAACCTCAGATATGTTGACGATACCACTCTAATGGCAGAAAGCGAAGAGGAACTAAAGGGCCTCTTGAGGGTGAAGGAGAGTGAAACAGCCAGCCTAAAACTCAGTATTTTAAGGTGGAAGTAGTGACAGATTTCCTCTTGTTGGGCTCCAAAATCACTGCAGACGGTGAGTAGCCATAAAATCAGAAGATGATTGCTTCTTGGAGAAGCAATGACAAACCTAGACCATGTGTTGAAAAGCAAAGACATTACTGTGCTGACAAAGGTCCACAGAGTCAAGGCTATGGTCTTCCCAGTGGTCACATATACAGTCGTGAGAGCTGGAGAGTAAAGAAGGCAGAATGCCAAAGACTGAGGCCTTCAAGCTGTGGTGCTGGAGAAGACTTCTGAAAGTCCCTTGGACAGCAAGGAGATCAAACCAGTCAATCTTAAGGGAGATCAATCCTGAATATTCACTGGAAGGACTGATGCTGAAGCTGAAGTTTCAGCTGTACTATTTTGGTCATTTGATGAGAACAGACAACTCAAGGAAAAGTCCCTGATGCTGGGAAAGGTCGAGGGCAGAAGGAAGAGAGGGCATCAGAAGGTGAGATGGCTGGATGGCATCACTGATGCAATGAACATGAACTTGGGCAAACTCCAGAGATGGTGAAGGACAGAGGCCTGGCGTGCCACAGTCCATGGCGTCACAGAGTCAGACGCAACTGTGACTAAACAACAACAACAATCCCGGGAAACTGGGAATATTACTTTCTTTGGCAAAAGAGATTATTAAGGTAAGGATTTGAGAAGAGGGGCTTTTCAAAAGAGAAACTCATCCTGGAGAATCTGTGCATGCGTGCCCAATCATGTCCACTTTGTGGCCAGCCAGGCTCCTCTGTCCATGGAATTTTCCAGGCAAGAATACTGGAATGGATTTCCATTTCCTCCTCAAGGAGATCTTCCCGGCCAAGGGATCAAACCTGCATCTCCCATGTCTCCTGCATTGGCTGGCAGATTCTTTACCACTGAGCCACCTGGGAAGGCCCATCCTAGACTATCCATGTGAGCCCTAAGTCCAATTACAAGTATCTCTAACAGTGAAGCAGAAGAAGGTTTGACACAAAGAGAAGGGGAAGAGGCAGTGTGAAAAAAAGAGACAGAGATTGGAATGATGCATCACAAGTAAAGGACTAACTGAAGACACAGAAGCTGGAAGAGGCAAGAAATGGATTCTCCTCTAAAGCCTTTGCAGGAAGGTTTACACCTAGATTCTAACTTATAACCACTGCTTACACCTGCCGATATATTAATTCTAACTTCTGGCCTCCAGAACAGTCAGAAAATAAATGTCTGTTGTTTAAAGCCACCCAACTTTCTGTGATTTGTTACAGTACACCTAAAAAACAAGGAAGCTTCTCAACACTACAACCAAAGGCTTGTTTACAGAAACAAACAAAAAACCGAAAACTGAAACAACAACAACAAAAGCCCTACTGATTAAGTTATTGGCACAAGTGTTACACAGACTCAAAGTTAGTAATACTTTACACATACAGAGGGGAAAATCCACACCACTCTGATAAAAACAGAATCCTACTTTATGAAATGCAGGGTTGGAAGATGCCGTTTACTGGAGTTCAGTTTTACTTAGTTATGATTTTAGATTCTGGACTTTTGCTAACATTCTTACCTTACTTACTTAATAATTTACTTCTTGTAATCTCTTAAAGATAAATTGAAATTCTGGTTTCTGTAATAGATATAGGTGATACAGGTTTTAAAAATACCAATGGTCACTCTTGCTTGTTATAACAGAAGCTTCAAAAGCTAGTCATTTGCAACTAATAACAAAGAGGCTGAAGGCATTCTCACATGAGTATCAGGAAAGAGGCATTACTGTTTTGACTCATCATAAATCTTAGTTTCCTCACCTGAAAAATGAGAATCAGTGCCTACCTAAAGGGTTTGGAAGGGCATAAAAAGGACTTATAACATTCCCTGACATATGGCAAATGTTAGATTATTATTGTTAAGTGAAGCCACAATCATTTATTGTAGTATCATTTACAATTCAGCTACAACCTCACATTAAATAGTCTACTAATCAATATACTCTGATGCTGGGAGGGATTGGGGGCAGGAGGAGAAGGGGACGACGGAGGATGAGATGGCTGGATGGCATCACTGACTCGATGGACATGAATCTGAGTGAACTCCGGGAGTTGGTGATGGACAGGGAGCCCTGGCGTGCTGCGATTCATGGGGTCACAAAGAGTCGGACACGACTGAGCGACTGAACTGAATTGAACTGAATCAATACAGCACTTATTCAGGCGTATTTACATAACTGAGGCAACAGGCAGCAATCAGCAATAAATTTACTTCATCAACAGAAAAGAGTCTCCTTTGTTTCAGGTATATAAAACAAATCCTATCTAAAGAAATAAAAAAGGTTATCCAGTGTCAAAACACAACACTGATTTAATACTTTCACTTCTTTTTTAAGATAGGGATAGGATATCACAGAAGTAACTACTCTTCCAAAGAAAAAAGCCAAAGTCTTAGGTCTCTCTGAATTATTTTTATTAAATGACAAACATAGGGTACAGTACCATGAAAATACAAATAGTTTAAGAATTTCAAAGAAGTGCTTTAAGCCAAAAAATGACAGCTTTCAATAAAAATAAATGTACATAACTTTAAGAAACTATTAGTCTTAAATAAAAGTCTTCATGAGTCAGTTTTTACCTAAGACCAAAAGAAGTTTAATGTCTATTTCAGAATAAAATTTATTTAATTTTATGGTTCACAATATTATTAATATTCTGCTGCTTGTTGACAGATGCCAACCAAATTTACACTTACGAACTACCTAAAAGAAAACACAGCAGAATCTTTTTTCCACTAGTGGATTTTCATAAATAAATATTAGCACTATAAACAAATAAATACTGAATATATAATTCATAATAGTGTACTATATTATAAATATCTTATAACTAAATATAGTTACTGAAGAAACGCATGATGATAAACATAATACAATATTTGCAGTTCTTAAAATTGCCTGTTACGTTTTTATATAGCAGATCCAAGTGTCACATTCCAATTAGTTCTAAGAAAAAGCCCTATTTCTATCCCTGAGGGAGTAGAAGAAATATTTCCCTCACTGAAATTATCACCATCCCATTTCATAGATGTCTTGAAAATAATCTTAAAGAATTTTTTAATAATACTACCTACATTGCAATGAGCTAGCGTAACAATTTTTCAACAAGGGACAATCTGAAATGTTAATAAATGAAAATGCTCTTCAACTTATATATGTTGACTTATTTCCTTCTCCTGCAAACCTAAATTTTTAGGTTATCTTTCCCCTTTTCATTAAGTCCTTTTCAAGGATGCTCTTTCTTTTTGCCCTTGAGCAAATTATAACTTAGATTCTATGGTGTCTCTATGCACTCTCTTCAACACAGCCATTAACCAGCTCTGGATGTTGTCAGACTGGAAATTAGGTGATATCTGCAAAATGTACCTCTGTCTGCATCTGTCTGTGCTCAGTCGCATCAGACTCTTTGTGAACCCATGGTCTGTAGCCCGTCAGGCTCCTCTGTCCATGAGATTATCCTGGCAAAATAATGGAGTGGGTTTGCCGCTTCCTCCTCCAGGTGAATCTTCCTGACCCAGGGATCACACCCCTGTCTTCTATATCTCCTGCATGGCAGGCGGATTCTATATTCTCCTGCATGGCATGGGCCATTTGGGAAGAAATTAATGACTCCTGCCCAGCTCACTTGTTCTGAGTTTAAAGCTACTGGCCAATGAGCATCCCAAATCAAAGAATAAGGTTCTTTAAACATTTTTATTTAACACTGGGGGAAATGGGCTTCTAATAGATCAACTCATTCAGAAATACTCAGTGTCAAAATACTTACTAAAAACAAAAGCACTGAGAATGCAGCAATGAATGATACAGGCATAGTGCCTGCCTTCATGCGGCTTTTAGTAGGCAGCTGTGGGAAGAGCTAGAGAAAAGCAGATGATTGAGCAATTAAAATTCAAAATGAAAACTTCTTCCATTTCTATAATCATTTTTAAGACTCCAGCAGGTCATAGTGAGGGATGGTAATACCTGCTATGTCTTGGTTATTTCCAAATAGAAACCTAGGAGCCCGTTCAAAAAGGTGCTCAGTATTTGCTATTTGAAGCATTACTGTGGGGAAGAGACTGGGAGCAGCATATGGTCCCTGAACATTTCGCAAAAGGACTGTGCTAATCCAGGTTTGCAGCTGTGTTAACTCAAAATGAGGCCCCTTCCTCTTTGAAGCCTCATGACAATACAAGCAGAGAAGCACAGTTATATAGTTACTGATACAACCTCCATCCAGCATAACATATAACAACACCTTAGTCTTTCACATTTCAAGGCTTGTCTTTTTCTCATTATTTTCTGTATAGTATTGATCGATGCAGTATCTTTTTCTCTCATAATTTTCTGTATGGTATTGATTAATGAGGTCGTATTGCAAAGCATTCATATCTTTATGATCATCTCACCAAGGCTGCCTGACTATCTCACGAGGTCACATGAGAGATTTGTCTGCTCTGGTACTGGTCAACATTACCACTGTAACTGGCCAGATGGAAGATGTTTACAATTTTGGTGATTCTGCATCCTGCTTCCAAGATGCCTTAAATGCTTTCCAGATGTACCCACATTCCTGTTTTACCACATATGCTCCTTCATGGTTATTTTCAAAGTATATTATAGTCAAGAAATTTTTCTTCCACTGCATAATGCATGAACTTGTCATTTTTATATTAAGTGTAGTTTTCATATCTACTTCCTAAAGAAGGCTGGGGTCCATGTTTTGCTTTGAAGCTGAAGCAATCATGAGGAAAGTACCTAAGCACTGAATACCACAAGATGTTGGAATGCCAGCTTCTCTAAGATCTCAGAATGCCAAGTCTGCCACTACTTAGTCTACTTTATAATTTTCTTTTGTTATCCAGAAAATTGCACAATTACCATCTACCTTTAACAGTCTGGTACTTGTTTCATAGTATTCTGTAAATTAGTTAATCAAATCCTGGCTTCCTTTGTTTTTAGGAAACATTACACTATAAGCCAAAAATGTGATGCTTATTATTCTTATAAACGTAAGAATATCTTAATAGAGTTATAGTATAAAGTTTTAATGTGAGAGAAAAGCAAGGAAAATGGGGAGGAGAGAGAGAAAACAAAGCACATATACAAACTAGCCAACGGAAAAATAGCATCTTGGCAATTTAATGAAGAATAAACCGTGAGATTAGTTTACATAGCAGTAGATATGTTGTGGAGAATTACTCAATCTGTACTCAGCTTCCTGCTGGGTTAAATGTGAGCTAAATTATTATTTTGCTTACATTTACGCCCTTGTAGATTGCAAAAGCAAAAAAAGCTTTCTTTTTAATCTGCTTTCTGCATTGTAGGAAAAAGACTCCAGCTCCACACACTACATTAAACATACAGTCATTCCTGCCGTATTTTAACAGAGTAGTGAGGGCCAACAGAATTTTTAACTATTTCAAACAAATGGACCAATTTTAAAAAGTCTTCATTGGAAATTTTTACAATTTCCTTACTGTATGTATTTTCCATTTCACCACATCATATTCTCTCTATATTAAAATCAATGTAATATCTTGCACTGCAGTAAACAACTGTAGTGAGTTTCAAACATGGAAGGACTGAGCCCATTTGCAAACCTACTTACATGTACCACCGGCACCTACCATGCAGAAGGCTGGCGTGTTCCACTAACTGAATGGATGAATAACCTACCACCATGCAGAACAGGGACTACATTCATGTCACAAGAGCTCGTTCAAAAGGAAATCCCACTATAGCACAACCCTGCATAGCTCAATCCATTTTTCTGTGGTAATACACCACAGAATAGAATAGACAACAATAACAGTGTCTCCCTGTGGCAGGGATAGGGAGCTGGCAGAGAAGGCAGTCATGCTTGCTCATCAGGAGGAGGGCTGTGCCATCTGAAAAAACCCTCATGTGATTCAACCTTCCCACCTCTGTATTAAAATCACTGCCTTATAGAACAAAACTCAACAAAACAGAATCAGGTTTTCTCTTAGACTCTTGGCAATGGAGAGACTCCTACAGGAACTTTCCAATAGCATAGCATGTAACCTAAAACCTACACACATGTGAGCTCAGTCACTCAGTTGGGTCTGACTCTTTGCCACCCCATGGACTGTAGCCTGGCAGGCTCCTCTGTCCATGGAATTTTCCAGGCAAGAAAACTGGAGTGGGTTGTCATTTCCTTCTCCAGGGAATCTTCCTGACCCAATAATTGAACCTGCATCTCTTACGTCTCTGGCATTGGCAGGCAGATTCTTTACCACTGAGCCACCTTAGAAGCCTACTTCCAATAGCATGGGACCCAAAATTGCACTGCATCAAATCACAAACTATTATTCTGAGGGTGAATCCATGGGCTTTTAAAAGTTCTCTCTTCTCTCCTTTGCTTTCCCTAGGCAATATACTTACTGAGACTCATTTCACAATTCTAAGTGGTGAGTGTAAGGCAGGCAAGGACACTTGAATATCCTGAGCCAAGCACTGTGCTCAGGTATTAGCCACAAGAGACCTGTTCCTATAGGCACGCAGAGACTGTTGTGACGGCATCCTAACCTGACACAGATAGCCATGCTGAGGCTCTGTGACACTAGTAACAAGTACAGGACAAAGTTGAGATTTGAATAAATATCTAATGCAATCAACAAAATTCTACTCTGCCCTGCTACTCAAGCTTTCAAAACTGAGGCCAGCATTTTACAGAGTACACAGAGGAGTTCAAATGCCAACTCTGTGACTCTAGATCTAGTGTGCCTTTGGGCATGCTATTTAATCTCTCTGTGTCTCAGCTTCCTCTTTAGGAAAGTGGGGACAACAGTAGTGAAGAAGAAATAAACTGCTATTTGTAATGCACATAGAACATCTGGCTCAACGCAGAGCTTTCCTGAGGGGTTCCTCAGTGGCTCAGTAGTAAAGAATCCACCTATAATCAGGAGACACATGAGTCGCTGGTTCTATTCCTGGGTTGGAAAGATCCCCTGGAGGAGGGCATGGCAACGCACTCCAGTATTCCTGCCTGGAGAATCCCACGGACAGAGGAGCCTGGTGGGCTATGGTCCATGGGGTCACAGAGAGTCAGACATGACTGAAGCAACAGAGCATGCACGCACACACAGGGCATCCCTGATGGCTCAGTGATAAAGAATCTGCCGGCCAATGCAGGGGAGACAGGTTTGATCTCGGGTTGGGAAGAGCCCCTGGAGAAGGGAGTGGCACCCACTTCAGTATTCTTGAGTTGGACACAACTGAAACAACTTAGCAAGCAGGCATGTGTGTGTCTATCACATTATATACAATGGAATAATGCTCAGTCAGTCGCTCAATCTTTGACCCAGGGATCAAATCTGCGTCTCTTATGTCTCCTGCATTGGCAGGTGGGTTCGTTACCACTGTGCCACCAAGGCAGCCCACAGTAGAACGATCTGTTGTTGTTGTTCAGTTGCAAAGTTGTATCTGACTCTGCAACCCCATGGACTGCAAAATGCCAGGCCTCCCTATCCCTAAATCTCCCAGAATTTACCCAAGTTCATGTCCATTGAGTCATGATGCTATCCAACTATCTCATCCTCTGCCATCCTCTTCTCCTTTTGCCTTCAATCTAATACTCAGCCATAAATAAAAAATGAAATCCTGCTATTAGCAACAACATGGATAGACCTTGAAGGTATTACATTGAAGTGAGTAAGTCAGAGAAAGGCAAATACCATACGATTTCATTCATATGTGGAATGTAAAAAACAAACTACAAAAAAAATGAACAAACAAAATAAAACAAAAATAAACTTATAGATAAACAGAACAGATCAGCCATTACCAGAGGGGAAGTGGGGGCTTGGGAAGTGGACAAAATGGTATAGTGTATACAGATACTGAATTATAATGCTATACAACTGGAAATGATTTTAAAAAGTCAAATGTAGGGTTTTTTCCCTGTATGGGCTACCAACATCCTCTCCCTCAAAAAACAAAACAAATAGATAAAAAACAAACAAATTTCAATGCAATTTGTTAATTTCATTTATATACTATCACTGTTCCACAACTGAGAAAAGCAGGTGCTGTTTTTTAGTGGCTAAAGTTTCAATTTTTATTTTTCACCTTGCTTATATCTTTCTTTCACCCCCTATTGTTATTGATAATAATGAATTACATGTCATTTATTCTTTACCAACTGAAATCTCCCATTAAAACCCAATAATTCTGTTACAGAAATAGTCTTTCTTAATTTAGTATCAAGTTAATTCTAGGGGAAAAAATCAAGCACTTCATTGGATTTACTACTAAACATCTCAATGTTTCTTTCAAATTATCTCCTAAGAAAGTTAAGACATACAAAAAAAGCAAAAGGCAAAAGCATGCAACTCAGTATTTTGACATCAGGCCTTTCCCACTTTACCTTTTTATTGCATGAGTTAATTATCACTTAACCTTAAACATTCTGAATTCAGAGACATGTTAAAACATACATTAGTGTTAGGCTTTTATAAATGGAATAATAGTATATTTCAACTTTTGGTATATTTATATTTACATGTAACAATTGCATTTCTAGTAAAGTACATTATTTTTGATTTACTATATTTTAAAATTGTGATTATGCTTCAATTTATAAAACTGAGGGGAATATAATGCTTCCATTTCAATGAAAGCTATCATACAGCCAAAAGTGTGGTTCACATAATTTTGAATACCTGAATATTCACTATTAAAGAAACAAAAAGTAAAACATACCCACATACCCGGGAAAATCATCTTAACTTTCTTTTCTAGGTAATTTTCTAATCCCCATTGTAAACCAATCTAATTCAGCAGTATGTGGCCAGTCGTCTGTCACGATTTTCTGAGAAAAGAACTGAACCTGCTTAGAGGCTGCCATCAAAGTGAAGTACACAGATACAGCTAGCACATTCAAAGAACAGAACAAATCCAAGAGATGCAACCATAAATCAAACACGATTCAATGATTCAAAGAAGTCCATTTCTCCTCCCTGAGCAAGTTTAAAGATCAGATAAACAGCAGTAAAGCTGTTTCTCAATGTTAAAAATGAATTTACTTACCTTGGCCCTCTGAGGGCAGTATTACCTAACACATAGGCAGAAAATTCAAAAACAATCTTCACCTACCATTCAAAAATAAATAAATTTTAATGAAACAACCTGTGTATCTGCTCACTGTACATAAGGATTTCTTTTATTGTCATTATGCATACTTCTATAAGCACAGTAACATTTTCAAATGTTTCCAGTAAGTTTGAGAGGAATGATTTTCTTAAAACTAAGGCATTGTGAAGGATAATGACTTGAAGACTCAATATCATGGAAGTTATTCAAAATAGAGTAAAATGAAAAATTATATAAATGTGCACTGTTTATTAAATCTATATTATAATGATCTCTGTAGAATAATTTGTTTTTTAAACATTGCAGGACATGAGAACATATAAATCTTTGAGTGAAGCACTTCAAATCAATTAATATTCAGCCCCAAACTATATAGGGGTTCTGTTTTCTTCCTATAAGCAGTTAATAGCCAATAGGTTCAATTGTTATGAACCATTCATTTATTAATAAAATACAATTCAAATGACAAACTGGCACTAAAAGGTCAAAGCACCCACTTAATTTTCATACTGATTTTTAAGGTAAATAAAATTTTTTAACCTCTACCTGAAAAATGATTTGCTGCTTCCTTCCAAGCTTAGCAGGGATATCAGGACTGACTACATAAAACTATAAACACTGTCTCTTATACACATCTTTTTTAAGGTAAATAAAATTTTTTTAACTAAATTCCAAGTCTTATTTTACTAAAACAGAAAGTACAAACAGCTATCTTAAAAGAGTGAATTGAAAACAATGCAAATGAAGAGATGGGAAAGAAGGTCATTTTATAAAATTTTTTCTATAATAAATATATATATACTTAAGTTTAAATATCTCCTCAGAAAGATGCCAGGAAACAACAGCTGCTGTTCTATGTGCTTTCACTTAAAAGTATAAAATTATGAACTTTGATGCTGTGTTTCAGTCTAAAAGCAAATAAGTGACTTGTCTAGCCAAAAAGCACATGAACTTCACGGTTTATGCCTTTCTGCCTTTGTATCTTAATCATCTTCTGTTCTAAAAAGTGCTAGCAAGTTTACCAACATTTTTAATCAGATTTTCTTAAAACTAAACACATTAAAAATTTTAAGCCAAAACATTTAGCAAGATGCCTTAAAGAATGTCAGACTAAAATATTCTTCTGTTTTCAACAGACTGGCCAATGTTTTTAAAAATTACTATTCATGCAGGATTTTTCTGAGGCACAATTCAAATACATCTTTATACCATTAAAGTTCCTAAAGTTTTCTTAAAATTATCCTGAAGATCACCAAGTACAGTCTGACTCATATGTGAAATAAATTCATTCTAATCTGTGATACATTTCATAGACTAGGAGATATTTCCACTTCTTTAGCATTATAAGCTGTTCTTGGTAAGCATCATTTTTTAAAAAAAAATTAGAGTATAATACTTAATTACCTGTATCTGAATTCCAAGTCTTATTTTACTAAAGCAGAAAGTACAAACAGCTATCTTAAAAGAGTGAATTGAGGCATCATTCTTTAAGGCATCTTGCTAATTCACACCCAGGTGCTACTAAATATTAAAATAGCATAGTACGAAGCTAGTATCGCTCAAATTGCAGTTCATTTAAAAACTATAACTAATTTATTCTTCAAAACTAAAGTAGAAGAGCTTACTGACCACGTGCTTAGTCACTCAGTCGTGTCCAACTCTCTGTGACCCCATGAACAGTAGCCCACCAGGCTCTGTCCATGGGATTCTCCAGGCAAGGAATGAGTTGCCATTTCCTTCTCCATTAGTGACTATACCCAGTCCTATTAATCACTCTTAGAAACAGGATCAGGCAGCTGTCCCAACATCCCTTGCCTTTCACCCAAAATTACTTAGGAATATTTAGTGAAGAGAGAATATATGACAGAAACAACAATTAAAAAAAAAAAAACCTTAAAGAACCATCAACATCTGAGTGATAACCATCCTATACTGAATTTATTGATTCCTGAAGGTCAATCAAAGCCATTTCCTCTTTACTCCTCTTAAAAAAAACACTTCTGCTTATCCCAGAACTTTCATTACTATATTCACTATATGAGCCTATTCAGTTTCCTTGTCTGCAAAATAGAATTAGAACAATCAAATAATGCTTTATAATGCCCTGAGGAGATAAAATATTCTTTTTAATGTTGTTTGTTCACTACAGTTATTACATTTATTAACTGTAAGGTGTTCAAACACCTTTATTTTAAAAATAATTATAACCCCATTACAGCTTAAGTACTGACTATAGCAGAGAAAAGGCTTCCCAAATGGCACTAGTGGTAAAGAACCCGTCTGCCAATGCAGGAGACGTAAGAGATGCAGGTTTGATCCCAGGTTGGGAAGATCCCCTGGAGAAGGAAATGGCAACCCAGTCCAGTATTCTTACCAGGAGAATCCCATGGGCAAAGGAGCCTGGCAGGCTACAGTCTATGGGGTGGCAAAGAGTCAGATACGACTGAGGCAACTGAACATGCACCCATAGCAGAGAAAAATATGGTTCCAAAATAATACCCTGGAGAAGGAAATGGCAACCCAGTCCAGTATTCTTACCAGGAGAATCCCATGGGCAAAGGAGCCTGGCAGGCTACAGTCTATGGGGTGGCAAAGAGTCAGATACGACTGAGGCAACTGAACATGCACCCATAGCAGAGAAAAATATGGTTCCAAAATAATGGGATTAATATTGAATTAAGGGAGTGAATACAATTGTCTGCAACCCTGTGCTAAATTTTTGAAGTACAAAAATAATTTTATAGGATACAACATAAAAGCATCATTACTAAATGACCACTGACCTCACACTCCCAAAATAGTTACATTCAACAACTTTCTTGATATTCTCTTGAAATAACTGACTTCCCTTCAGATTTATGAAGCAATCATATAAATCACCAAATAAATGTTAGGTTATAAAAAAACAACCTTATATATCTTAGATGGTTCCCTAGAACTTTGTATGCTCATTTTGCAGCAAGTAGGCATTATAAAAGCACTTCAATTACAAGAGTTACAGGTCTTTAGACTCACACATCAACAAAAATAAAATATTAGTAACAGCTACTATTGCACATGTTCCAGACATTCCAAAGATACTACTATCTCATTTAGTTCTTACAAGATCCTTAAATATCAGTGGTTGTTTCCTTCTTTCAACACATGAAGAAATTCAGACATGTTAAAGGAACTTTCATAAAGTCACTCATTTAAGTTAACTGATATTTATATCTGGTGTGAGTAACTTCAAAGACACTCTGCCTTGAATATTTCAAACACCTTAGTAAGTATACTTGCCTGCATAAAGATTTTACAAACGGTTCTGGGGTAACACAATATGATGAATAAAGCACAGAACTGCAAGTCCACTTTTATACAAGCTTGCTTTTGCTCAGCCTCTCACTAATATCCTGGCCACTGTCAAACCACACTCTCAGTTTAACACCTCTACCTGAAAAATGATTTGCTGCTTCCTTCCAAGCTTAGCAGGGATATCAGGACTGACTACATAAAACTATAAACATATGTACATAATTCTACGTACAAAAATATGGACATATGTGCGGCTTTCCAAATAAAAGAAAAAACTAAATATACAAGACAAAGGAAAGGTCCTCTAGCCTTTTCAGCAAATACAGATTAGTCACTTGGGGAAAAACTGACATTTAAGATAGAAAGTTTTTCTAAATAGACCTGACCTCTATTTCTTTATGAAGAGTAGAAAATAACAGATAATCTCCCTTTAGTCCTTTCAGAAAGACATTACTGTGGACATAAAGCTCTGTCAGTCTGTTTGCCTTTCAACCACACTTAAGGCTTTTTTCTTAATAATTAGGCAATAAAACCCTAAATGTTTTAGGAAAGCATGAGTTTACCAAAAGTCAAAATAAAAACCCTCTAATTCCCCACACATTTCTTTTTTTTTTTTTTTGGTGATTAGAAATAGAGAAAAAAGGAAATAGAGAAAGTCAGAGCTTCTCTTTCCATTTTCTAATAAACTCACATATGATTGGTCTTAAAGTTCTGCAAAACTTTGAGGTGTTCTACAACATAAACACCTTTCAGAAATTTTACCTAGCATCACTATTCCTTCTCAATTATTTAAAGTCAAAGTAATGAAAAAAAAGTTAACTAAACATGCTTAGTGCACCCTAAAGTGTTACCATAGTATTTAAAAAGATTTCAGACATATCAAATCTCTAATATCTAATGACAAGAATGAATCAGAAGGAAACAGACAACCAATGCATTACTCCATAAAGAAAATGCGTAACTGTCATTTCCAGAATCAAAGACAACCAAGAGAAAGAAGGGTAACCAAGAAGACCAGGCTGTTATACAACTTTGTTTCACAACTTGTATCCTAAGTTCAAAGTATGAAGGAATTACTTAGTAAAAGTGAATTTGGTAGTATCTCACCCCTAGTGGTAGGCTATAAAATCAATTCAGTGAATAGTGTCAAACTGTTAATATATGTGTGCATTAAGAGCAAGGTGATTCACCTGACTTATTTCCTAATCAAAATCTCCTGTTATCAGTTAGCAGCTTACACCTAATCCTAACCAAACAGATTAGCTATCATCTGTATGGAGAAATAAGGAAGGCTTTATTGCCATTTTAAGAGAAGCTGTTTTCTAAAACTAGACTTGAATAACAGAAGGAAGAGGAAGTACTAAGCCCCTAAACTAATTAACGAACTAAGGGGAAGGGGCATACAGGAAAACAATGATAATTAGTATGTAGCCTTGGTTAACCAAATCCACACATACATTCATTCTGTATATGCACAAACATCAGCAGCATCATAAACCGTCTCAAGTTCTAGCCATTATTCAGTTCGACATCTGCACATGTTTATGCGTCTCTCCAAACAACCTCTTGAACACCCTGCTGGAGCTGTCATTTTTTTCTTCTCCCTATCTGGCAGATGGCAAGTCAACAATCGGCATCAACAGCAGCCGAATATCCCCCCCTCCATTCCACCCCCCTAAACAGACACAATAATAACTTCTTTGTGCTTCCCTACAATGCAGCTGCTTAAACCATTTCGCTACAAGGCTGCTTTGCCTAAAAAAAAAAAAAAAAAAAAATCCCTTCTGTCAAGTCTAAAAAGCAGCATAATGTTAAGCAAGCTAAAGCCACAGCACAGCTGCAAACGGGCAGACACATTGACAGCTCCTCCCTTAACAAAGCCCTGTGAATTGAAGGGGGTTCATCTGAGGCTCACACAGTAATTAGTATAAAAAAGTCCGACAGCCTCTATTATGCTAAAGGAAAAAAAAAACTGGACAGAACTGGGCTGCTGTTTTGCGTCAAGAGTTCTGCTGCAGAGTAGATAAATCATGTTGGGTTTTTTCCTCTTTTTAAAGACAGTAATAAGGAGGATGAGAGAAGCTAATTTGAAAACTTGGACACAGTAATTGTACCATATGGTGAGCATTTATCCTTTCTGAAATGCACGCTAACAGTCACTTACATGCACACTGCTTTGTTTTACAGTTGTTATTCTCTCCACCATATTCATAAAATGGATTTGAATATCTGATACTCAAGAGAAGTTGTGTGTAATTAGCAACAGAACTGCCTGGGTTTAATTTATTGGCCTTGCACTCCAATCTAAAAAATGCAAAACAAAATTAAACAATGTGTCCACTTTGTAAAATGTTTTTTAACTGAAAAAAAAAAAGAATGAATACAGGTTCATAGGAGTGTTGCTGTTAAGGTACAGTATATTTTTGAAAATTCCAAAAGAATAAGCTACGGCTGTTAGAAAGATTTGAACAGACACATTTCAATATAGCAAATCACTAAATGACCTTCCATTAAGATCATGTCATTCAAGTCTGTATTTCATTGATGCAGATATAACTCTTCTCCATATTTATCAGTAAACCTAGATGACAGAATTTCCTTGTATGTGTCCTAAAATTTTCTTCCAGAAAATCTGTCAATTAAATAGCTTAAGTACTGTGTGCCAAGCACTATGAAAGGCACAAGAAGTTTCCACAAGTTTTCAAAATTAAAGTTTTCTAAATTGAAATTTGAACATAAATTTTTGTTTGTCCACTTTGAAATCTATAAAAACCTACTTACCATTTTTTTAAAAAAGTATTTAATCACATTAGGGCATTGCTTATAAACCCAATATATGACAGCGACATTTTTCTGACAAAGAAATATGAGTAGGAAAAAAACGAGTAGAAAAAAAACATAAGAGTTTTTCCCTAATTGGAAGTAAATTCATTTTAATAACAGCTGTGTGTCTCGCTAGATAAAAAATGTAAAGTGTTTATCTCCCATGAACTATATTTCAAACACTGAACTATTCAACTAGAACTCATATGAATCACTGAAATTTCCAGTAAAGTGAAATGAAATCACAAGTCTGAATTTCTACCATTTACATGTACCCACAAGTACTGTTCCGATCAGTATTCTGGGGACACGAAAAAGTAATAGATTTTAAGAAACTTTCAGTTCAACGTAGAACTCAGGAGTCCCTACTAAAGCTTTAAACTGGTGCCTTACATGATAGGAGACAATGTTGATATCAGTGGTAATGATATCCCAACACTATCCTAGAAGACTGTGCTCCCAAGGCAGGCAGGCATAATTACATTCAGAAGGACCAGTCCATCCAAAAGTTGCACCAATAAATTCCTACAATAAATCTCTACCTTGGAAGATATAAACTTAGAAAATAAAATCTTTATCACTAACTACCGATACTGTGGCTTCCCTTTATGCAACTAGCATTGGGCCACAAAACCAATTTACCCTAAAATTAAAATGTTTCATTTTTATAATTTGCTTTATAGTTTTCTAAACATTCCCAAACATTAAAGATTGGCCTGACTTCGAAAAAATGTGCTACAGTATTTCATCATCAATTTTCCTTAACTAACTCTACCAACAACTTCTATCTTAAACCATTTTTGCACTATGCAATGCTAATGCAAAAAATCTAATTGTCCAAGGGGTAAATTAAGACTATTTTAAAAGTCTCTTTTAATAAGAATTATTTGTTGAGTAAAAACAATAGCTTAAGAAGAATGCTTTGTGTAGTCACAATTTTGAAGACTTTACCTAAGGGGGGAATGGATGGCAACGGGAAGAATAAAATTCAGTCTGAACTAAACTGTCAAGAAAATGTTTAAAAATTAGAATTACAGAACCAAATGATACTACTGTGTCCAATAAGCATTTTCATTTTGGCTTACTTAACATATATCTTTTTAAGAGCTCGTTTATGCCACGGAAGTAAAAAGTTGATGTTTTCTTATTAAATGTAAATAACCAAAATCCCTGTAACAGGTACCAAATACAATTTGTATTATATAGGATACCCTTAAATACCTGCATGTATTTGGCCAAAGTCAGTGACACACCACTAAGAAAAGAATGACTGGTCTGCTGATGCCCTAACAATGATGGCAAACCCACTCCAAGACTTAAAAAGATTCAAGACTAACGTTCATACAGACTTCTTCAGCAGAAACAAAAGCAATGCATCAGTTTACAACAAACTTCTCACATCTGTAATAAAAAGCAAATCAAGCACTGAGAATGCCTATCATAGAATTTCAAATCAAGAGGGCCTAGAAGTTAAAAAGCAATGATTACTTAATATTTTATTACAATTACGTAGAGAAAGAATGGAAAAAAAAAAAAAAAGAGGGTATTTCTACAGTAGTAGTCAGAAGCAGGCAGGCCTCGGCCAAACACCCCTTGATATTTTGTCTCTACACTGAGTGCTCTTTTAAGGTTCTTTCAGTGGCAAGGAACAAAAACACACTTAAGCTAATACAAGTAAAGGGTTATTTGTTTTAAGAATACAAAAATATCATCGGAGGAAAAGAGCTGTAAAGGCAGAACTTAGGCAAATTAGATCAGGAAAATGACAAATATCACTTTCCTTTGTCTTGTTCAGGGATTGTGGGTGGTCTGGTTCTGTTTCCATTTCTGGTCTGTCTTCTTTCTTGCTCCCATTTTCCCCAGCACTCCACTGCCTCGCTCTCCAAGTGTCTGCTACATTCTCTCTACCCACTAGCTCTTCACCTTGCTTAGAGTTAGAAGGTCAGCTCCCTCCTAAGTTACTAGCAATTCTAACCCCAACACAATGTTATGGCTTCATCTCTCCATCTTTTAACTATTTCAGTCTTTCACCTCTCCAACTCCTTGAAGGAGTTCTTGGGTCAGATGTCCACTAATCAGCTTGACTGGGGCAGGAGTGTCTATCCCAAATAACAGGAAGTGAAGGTAGAGCAGTTTTCCTTACAAAGGACCAGAGAGAGAGCAGTAAATCATCGGCCTCTCTAGTACACTTAGCCATTCTAGCTGTGTGTATGTGTGTACCTCAAGAAACATATTTCTAATTTACTGGATCCGTTTTAGTAACTGGAAAAATTACTAATTATAAGCTTTCAGGAATTAGTCAATGAACACAGTAAAAAACAGTAACCTACCCCAAACTGCTTTATGTTTTCAATGACTACTAGTTGGAACTATTAACACATCCAGGCAGAACTCACTTGAGTCTGTCATCTGGTGTTAGTACATGAAACAGTCATGTTTTTATGCAAGTAGTTTTTACACATTGTATTCAAGAATAATGCTAATCATGTGGCAAAAGTGTATGTGACTCCACGTGACTACAGCTTCAGTTTGTATTATAATCTTTAGGTTACTACTATTGTGCACTAGGAATCTAAACCCCTCCCAAAGATTCTCATCCAATAGTTTTTAAATTGTGGGTCAAGATTTTTAATTTTCAGAGGTTAGGTAGCATCAAAAATATGACGGCACTAACAGACTCCATCTGACAGACAGGGTTCCAAAAGGTTACTTAATTTTTCAGGGACTGAAAACTTAGCTTATCATAGAAATAATTTTACTACTATAAATGACAGTTAATTCCTATACGTCATTAGCTGAAAAAGCACTATGCAGTATGAATCACAAGACTTGAGATTTTTACAATGCTTTACTTTGCCTTCACTCGCATTATTTCATGTCATCCTCCCCTTACCTTGTGAGATAGACAGGTCCTGTATTAATATTCCAATCAGTTATTTTCTGCTCCTATGAATGGCCCACAAAGAATGAGGAGATATTTTGCTCAAGAGTTTGAAAACTGTTTGACAGAAGAGAATGATGTTGAGGCTTCCTATCATTGGAGGGCCATGTACCAAAAATGAAATCTGAGTGAAAAGTTGCTCCTTCTGTCATTTATAACATTAAAATTTGAGGATTTATTATGATTTTACAGACTAGGAAACCAAGATTTAGAGCTGTGAAGAGACTTGTCCATTGACCAGTTCTTTTGAAAACAAGTCCAGTGCGGTTCCAGCTAACTGACAGATTATACAACATACATTCACATTATACTTAAAAGAAATTTTGGAAACTCAAATCACCTTTAATAGCATTTCTATTTTACAAAGCATTATAATGAATTCAGGACACTGAATATACAACACGTCTATGATCTTCAACATGCATGAGACTACATGTAGGGTGAAAGAACAAAGCTACATTCTTTTCTTGCTGGATGCTACACCCAGGAAGAGAGAGGATTCCTTCAGTCAAAGGTTGCCACTGCTTCCTCAACACCACCCAAAGAGATCAGATAGTCTCTTACCACATGGATAAAAGGTAATTTCATCTGCAGCTGATCTTCTGTGAACAGTAGGCAAGAAAATCCTCACATCTTACAGCCACAAACACAAGACTTGGGATGTTGGTATTCATAAGCCAATAACGACACATATTCTCCTTGTTATTTATACAGGAGATAAAAACTGGAAACATCAGGTCAGTCATGAAGTATACTTTTAACTTGTATGTGTTATTAACTCTACAATTTTAAAGCTTTTTAAAAAAGCTATCTAAGTCACAATATTCAACCAACCTGCTTTTTTTAATTGAGTGATAAAAATCTAGTTTTGTGGCACAAAAAGGTTAAATGGTATCAAATTAAAATACAAAAAATGTAAATGTTAATTGAATTGATAAATGTTCCACTTTTCAAACATTCTGTGCAGGATCTTACATGCCTAAAATACAGAGTAAATTTCACCTCTATTTAGGCACTGAAAAAATATGACATACTGTTTTTTATATATGCATAAAATATAGCCATAATTCAATTGTTTTCTTTTCATGTACCTAAGAGAATGAATGACTCATTTCAGACATGACGACTCATTTCAAAAATAATCTAACTAATGAATCTAAATTGTAGCATACACATGTAGGTTTGCAACTCTGTTCATTTAATCATTACAATTTTTGTGAATATCATATTTTGTCAAGATATTCATGAACTAAATTTGCAATAAGCAAAGAAACACATTTGCAAACTACATACAGAATGAGACAAAATTCTCATTTTTAAAACCAATAAATGTTTAAAATCCTATCCAACTCTGAGATTTGGTTTTCCTTTTTCACAATGTCCCCTACTCCTCCAGCTCCCAGGACTGCTCTCCTAATGTGCTTACACTATAACTTCCTGCTCTTTCTGTTTTTATCAGGTCCCTAACACATCATTCTAAATTTTTCTCACTATCCTTTATTCATCTCTCATCTTTGAGTTAGTTCCACATTGACTCCTCCTCCAACTGGAGACAAACGCAATTTCTCACTCACAGTTCCACTTTATTTTCTTGACTCCCACTTCCAATTCCTAACAAAGTGAATTAAATTGAGTAAACTAAATTATTCACTTTAACAAGTGTGTTAGTAAGCTACTTAAAGAGATAAACCATGGGATCTTATGGGCTTAACACAACCAGAATTTTATTTGGGGCTATGTAAAGATGGAGAAGCTCTATACTGGCAACAAAAACAAGACCAGGAGCTGACTGTGGCTCAGATCATGAACTCCTTATTGCCAAATTCAAATTGAAGAAAGTAGGGAAAACCACTAGACCATTCAGGTATGACCTAAATCAAATCCCTTATGATTATACAGTAGAAGTGAGAAATAGATTTAAGGGCCTAGATCTGATAGATAGAATGCCTGATGAACTATGGAATGAGGTTCGTGACATTGTACAGGGATGTCAGGGATCAAGGGAGACAGGGATCAAGACCATCACTGTCTCCATCTTTTCCATCCCCATGGAAAAGAAATGCAAAAAA